>CM068957.1:3609623-3625600 GCA_035128595.1 Eptatretus atami | reverse complement strand
CCCGCCAACACGACCTCGACCAAGCCTCTTACCTGGTCCTGTCTACTGCTCCATTCTCGGCCTTGGACTCTGCTCTTGTCCACTCGGGCTCCTGCTACAGACACGATTACCACTCGTGTGGCTGTGGACCGAACTACACAACTTTGTCGGGTGCCGCACCACGGAGCATCCCTCCTCCGAAACGCTCAGTGATACGCGAGAAACTGTAACCTCAATTCCCTCCCTCCCTGGCTGCAAAAGTTCTTTCACAATTGGGTTTATTTTGTCTGAGGTGTGTTGGCGCCTGTCCATTAAGTAAGCCTGTATAAGATTATTTATTGTTGTGATTGTTGCTTTTATGAACCTGCGTCAAGTCTTCACTGTGTCTGCTTTTTGTAAGTTGCTTGTATAATTGTCGCACCCACACCCTCTCTCATCTTTCCCTGCATTACATCCCCAATAAACCTTGTTGTGCCACATGCTTTTCCTTCGCTTATTGTAAATAAATAATAATTGTAGAAATGTTCCCAGCTCGCTTTGTCTTTTTCCTCCATTGGTCCAGCATGGTTCGGATCTAAGTTTAGCCGGGTCTTTATTCCCAACAATCCGTTCCATCTCGCCGGTACTTCCTTGGTAGTGCCACTCGGCTGCATCCGATCTGGAAAGGTGATCCGTAGTTGGTAGAGTGATCCGGTTCGGACAAGGAGTACCAAGGGCGTGGCTCCCCGGTGGTTAAACCGCGTGGTTAATTAGGTAACCTGATTCTAGACAGGAGGACCCTAGGTCATGCGGTTGAGTTATTGGCGTCCACGGTCGGTTAAGCGACCGCCGCGTCACGGAATTATCCATGAGCGACGGCCTACAATTCTGGGGAGTCTGGTGGGAATCGACGTTGCTTTCCCCCACCTAGTGGTCTTCTCACCGACCCTGCCGGCCCGCAACAACATATATATATATATATGTTTCAGACAAATCTTGTATTCACAATTGCTTTTGTAAGCATTATATGAACCACTGCGAAAAGTTCTCAATTTTTGACACCCTCACCATAACCTTTGAACATCCTTGAAACCTAACATTGTCCCCCTGCCACTACTCCCAGGACGAGTTTCTCCTGCGGGCTTTTCTGGACAAAACTCTCACGTCACGACTAGGCATGCGCATGTTAGCCACACACCATCTTGGTCTCCATGAAGAGAAGGTTATTACATGCACCGCTCTGCTTATTCCATTCCATTAACATCATCCCTTCAATAATTCTCCCTCCCATAACTTTTTGAATCCCTGTTTTTTTCCCCCACATCTTCCCTCACCCCCATCAATGCATTTTCACCACAAACTTGCTTTTCATGTTTCTTCAGCCAAACTTTGTTGGAATCATCTGCACACAGCTGTCTCCACGCAAGCTGATTGAAAAATGGGTGGATTTTGCCAGGTAAACACAATGTTCTTCTCCCCATCTACCCCTCTGTTTTACTCGGGCTACTGCTGCTGTTCCCTCCCTCCTCCCCTGGTGTCTCACTTGGCATCTACACGCTCCATGACGCTGTCCTGGATAGATTTGTGTCTGCATTTGTATTTGGATCAAAGAAAAGCCATCCAAGTCTTGTGTTTCGGTAAACTTCAGCAAACTGAAATATATTGATCCTGTAATGTTATTTTGGAAGTGATATTAACGTTGCAAAAAACCCTCTCCACCTCCCTCAGACGACTCTGTGAACACAGATATGGTGGAGCCCCCTTGGTACGGATCACTGGGCATGTAGCTGCAAGATTCCCTTACATTCCTCTTCCTCTGGACTACATCCTACCAGAACTGCTAAAAAATGCAATGAGGTAAATGGGGATAACTTGTTGGTGCTCGTTCCATCTAACCATCATATTTGGCAACATCTTAACTTTTGTAATGGTCGGGATGTTTGCAGGGCGACAATGGAGAGTCACACGGACTGTCCAAGCAACGTTCCCGATGTGGTTGTCACAGTGGCAAACAACGATGTGGATTTCATAATCAGGTTGTGTGTTCATTAACATTAGAAGGAGCCCCCATTCCCACCTTCTTTTGACCTTCAAAAAAGGTCACAGCTTTGATCTCTCCATCAAGACTTGTCAAGCAAGTTAGACAGAGGCTATGTGAACCAGCCGAGTGAGAAAGTCTGAAACACACACACACACACACACACCACCGAGTACATTTTACACTAGAACGGCACTCGGTCGAGTGCATACCTCTTCCAAAGCTGAACAGTTTACATTTTGTATCCCACTGATAGGCCGGATCTGAATCTAGACTTTAACCAAAATCTAATTTTTTTCACTGAAGCAACTCATCCACCTAGTTTTGTCATAACTCGTCCACAACTTCACAACTCTTTTTTTTGTATCATTTTTGGCCCCATGAATCAATTGTCGTATCTCGAATCCTCACGAAGAGGAGCTCGAATCAATTCGTCCTTACCACACACCCAACTTCTCCACAAAATTTCGGCCGAATCCGTCCACAACTTTTTGAGATATCCTGTTCACAGGCAGACAGACAGGGGTGAATTCATAACCTCCGTCCACCTTTGGTGGTGGAGGTAATAAACGCAAGGCAGAAACTCATCAAACTCATCATGCTATTGCAGGGTCTCAGACCGTGGTGGTGGAATTTCCCACGATCTTTTACCGAGAGTGATGAGCTACCATTGCACCACATCAGGCTCCGCACCAGAAGAACCAGCCCCACTCGGGACAATGATGGAGGCCGTAAACATCCAAGCTGCACCTATGCACGGGTAGGTCCTTCTTGCTAGTCCTTTAACAGCTTTACTATTCTCTCAAAAACAGCTGGCACAACACTTGTAGCACCAAACCTGATGAATGGAGATATTGTCATTATAACCATGAAAAGAAAAAAATAAAAAATAAAAAACCTTCCTGTCGAGAGCACATTTCATTGGGAGTGACCATATGCTTTGCTAGAACGACACCTTGAGATTTCCAAACAAAAAAGGCGATCTTTGTATTAAAAAGCCCAGGTGTAATCACTTTGTGCTGCACCACAGCTGCCATGCATGACAATCCTCAGCATTGTTTGATCACCATGCGCTTTAAAAATGGCATCGCTTTGAATGTTTGTCCTTGCACAAGTGTGGGATCTGATAATCCCTCAAGAAAGAACAAAATGGAATGCAAGACCTTTTGAGTTGAGGGTTTTGTTTACAAGTTAGTTTGTGTGATAGCAAAGTTTAAAAAGTACGAAACGTTACGCTTGGTTGAGCACATACCTTATGCACAAACGTGGTGTCATGCAGGAAGAGCACGTATTGGGTTACCTTCTCTTTTGGGGGTTATTAGCTCGTCCCCCACGCAGTGGGAGACGGGGCTTTGCAATTACGTCTCTGCCTGTCTGTCGCCGTAACTTTTTACCATTTGAGCTTTTGTCGTCAAATTTTCAACAAAGCTTTACTACAGGAATACGGACAAGATGAATGAATAATTTGGTCAAAAGGTCAGTGTCACATTCGTCACGTTTCATCCAATTGACCTGAAATTTAAAGAATTTGCGTAGTGGCTCACCCAATTGGTTCACCGATCAAAAGGTAGAAGCCGATCGACTATTTTATGCGACCTTGACCTTTTGATCGAAACGGGAAAGTCCTTGAAAATCGAGAAAATTTGCGCAAATAAAAATAATCTGCCAAGCCCCCGGTCGGATTTGTAAATTGTGTCGACCTCTTTCCCAAATATAACCTTCCCGAGGGACTTACCATTGAAGCTGCGCCAAAATGGTTTCAGTCCAGACCCGCATGCGCCCCAGCTCATCCGAATCCCACCACCACCCCACTGCAAAATTAAAACCGAGTTGATCTCCCTCAAATGTTCTTCTATTCTCTACCCCTAGTTGTGTGGTCATGGCCTCTGGTGTTTATCCGTTCAGACAAAAAATATTTGACGATCCCCGGGACTTTACCTATAATTGTAAATGAGTGGGGAGTGGGGGGGGGGGGGGGGTTGTGCCGGTGGTAACTAACACATGCAGCACATAAATCATTTGGGCTTTGCTGAAAACTTTTAGATACCTCTCTTCACTCATCTGGCAGTCTTTCATTTCAGGAGAGCACATTAACAGTTTCCACAGTGCTGAACTTTTTCAGACACACAAATGTTTAACAATGTCACACAACGACCGTAACGTAAAAACGTCATTTGGAAACGTGAAAAATGGGATCTTTGTCGGCATTTGCAGGATCAATAAATATATGGGATGAATTTAAATGAGAAATATATTGACCCATGAAAACCAATAATCAGAAGTTAAATTGTGGGATGAAAGCTTGGGTGGCTCAAGAGGAGAAAAGAGGGCAGGCATAAAGGCATCCGGTTTCGTATCAAAGCGGACAGAGTAGAAAACCGGACGAATGGCCACCCCATTCATGACGCCTGAGTTTATAGGCGAGAGGAAACTTAACCGCCCGTGGAAAACAAGGGTTTACTGCAGTCCGAATGTCCACCTCAAATTTTGTTGACTTCAATTTTTTATGAAAATGAGGATAATTATCAATTGCAGTTTACTCCATGGAAGCAATCCATGTGACAGAAGCAGGTGATTAATGCTGCAAAAGGTACACCTTGGCCTCCTTGGTATAAAATAACTTCCTTCCTTTTGTTGACTTCCTTGGTATAACATAGCCAATCAGCTCTCACCGAATCAACTAAACACAGGTGGCTAGGATTATATAAATAATTGACCCCTCCCACACTCTTCTAGCCAAAGAAGCTGCGTAAAGCAACCCAAGAATACCTACACAAGGTAAGTGGTACACTGTTTCGAACCCTTCCCAGAGTTCCTCAACAACTACAAAGACGTTCACACCTTGTACATACACGACAGTCCCAATGCTACACACCCCCTCAGCTACCGGACCGGTTTCATCACTCATTGGTGAAACATCAGCGATAGCCTAGACAGAAATGCATACCAATGAGGCTCCCAATCATGTACTACGTGCAAACGTGAAAAATCAGTCAATATCTCTCTCATTCTCCTTCTTTCGGCTGTCCCCGTTAGGGGTCGCCACAGCGGATCATCCGTTATGATCCGCATAATGATTTGGCACAGGTTTTACGCCGGATGCCCTTCCTGACGCAACCCTAGTCGCCTCTTACGACACAGGGATATGGTACACCTATTCTAACCGGGGCATACACCGGGCCCAGTACACTGGTACTCATTTCGCCGACCTCGGAAGGATGACAGGCTGAGTCAACCTCCTGGTGTATTAATTCAGTGGCCCAACGGGGCTTGAACTCAGGACCTTTTGGATCCCAAGCGCTGCCCTAACCACTGCGCCAACACCAGGCTATGAAAATCAGTCAATATATAAATGAATAAAGACCCACCCACATTGCTCACCTGTGAATGGAGTGAGAGATGTGGGTGCAAATTTGCATGTGGTACATGCTTGGGAGCCTCATTGGTATGCATTTCTGTCTACGCTATTGCTGATTATTCGCCAATAAGCGATGAAACCGGTCCGGTAGCTGAGGGGAGTGTGTAGCATTGGTATTTCACGTGTGTACTATGTGTGAATTGTCTTTATAGTTGTTGAGGAACTCTGGGAAGGGTTTGAAACAACGTTTAGCACTTACCTTGTGTAGGGCTTCTTGGGTTGCTTTACGCAGCTTTTTAGGCTCAAGGAGTGTGGGAGGGGTCAAATATATATATATGGGTGCCTGGTGTTGCCGGGCAACATTGGGTCCCTCATTCCACCCCTCCTTCTGCCTCGTCCCACCCTATCCCTTGAGGGACAAATTCATCGTTATGGCTGAAATAATGATGCTATAGATGTTTAGCCTCATCGCCATGTCATGAATCTGGGGTGTGTTCAGTTACCAAGTTTCTTGTAGAGCGCTTGCCAAGTGGCTTAAGCACTCAAGCAAGCACTCCATAAGAAACTGTTGAAAAGGAATGGCTGGCTTGGAAAGTGCTAGCTAGCTGCTTGGTAACTGAACACACCACTGGACATCTCAACAGCATACAGTACGTACAAAACACCGACAAAAGGACATTAAAAAAAACAAAATTAAACACTTTAAATATGAATCATGAGTATTTTCGTTGTAATGAAAACGTACCTTGTTCAGACCCACACATCCACCCACAGACACGAACTTAGCTTTATATATTAAATTAGGCGACAGTGAGACAGCTCGCATGAAACTGCCATGTTTACATGATATTTCCCACTCTTCTTCTTCTCCCTCATAGTAATCACCAAATAAACTTTCTATCCTCTGTCCTCTATCATATCGTTTTTCCATGAGTTTTAGTACGTTATAAAAAGGCCCCAATTATTAGTGCATTCCTGCTATATTTTTTTAACCTCAAAACGGTATCTTCATGTAATGATAAAAGATGCGTTGTTCAGTCTTCAAATGTACACGAGGTCCTTAAAATAATCTGAGCTACGTGGAGAGAAAGAGATGGTGGTGATTTCTAGACGGCTGGAGGACGTGGCCTGTGGAGTGGGCAGCGCTAATGACCCACAGAGACAGACACACAGACACGAACTCCGCTTTATATTTTGGATTGCCTGTAGGTATCCCTATAATCCTACAAAATGAAATAATACAAATTCTCTATGTGTTTGTGTGTGTATATGTCTGAAAAATCATAGAAAACAAAACAAAACAGGGCTGGACCAATCTCTACCAAACTTGGTGTACGTGTCGTTAGTACCCAGGGTCGGTCAGGTCATGGGCACAAACCCGTCCACCTGGGGAGACGACTTACAAATGTTCACCTGTACACGTGCCACAGTGCAAGTAGTTTATTAACCGCTGCTGCAGGCATGGGGAATTGTTAGCCACGGCAAAAATATATATTTGCCACACCCACCCCACTGTCCCCTCACCCTCCCCCCGGGTGCTCCCGAAGGTAGCAGGTGTTTCTAGTCACTGAAATATTCAACGGAATATGAAATAATAAAAACAAACAAACAAGGTTTCATTCTTACTCTTGTGGTTTATTCCAATGTCACTTGTTACATAAGAACATTTGTATTAAAAGTCCTGGAAATTGGGTCTTCATGGCTGTGTGAACCATTGTTTATGTTGTTTGTCAAAATACTTTGAGAACCATATCTGGGTGAAGGTTTTGTATCAAATAATTATTCATTCTCAACCTGTGGATCCTATTGCCCGTCCTTCTTTCTTTTTATTTGTCAGGTTTGGCTTCGGCTTGCCCACTTCGCACGCTTACGCCGAGTACCTGGGCGGCTCGTTGGTGCTGCAGAGCATGCAGTGTCTGGGAACGGACGTATACCTTCGTTTGCCACACATACATGGAGAGAAATTCCGCATTTAACCACTACCTAAATTGTTTCAGCAACCACGTGTTAGTGTTGTGGGGCTTGCTCACTGAAACATTTTCCTTTTCATTGATTATATAATCATGTTACATTATTTTTGTTTTTTTTTGATCAGAGAAAAACGTTTTCTTTGCATAAGGTGTAGAGAGAGAGAGATGGATATAGATGGCTTGCATAGCAACTGCTTATTCTGAACCATTAAAGGGTGGATCTCCAAAATGGTGTATTTGAACCTGAAAATAGAACTGCAGAGCATGCAGTGTCTGGGACTTGATATCTGCAGAAATTTCAAATCTAACCACGAGCTAAATTGGTTCTACAACTACATTTAGTTTGTGGCTGTGGTTAATGAATTGCATTTCATTTTTGACTTAATACGCCGCCTTGCTTTACATGCATTTTTCTGTCGGGGGATAATAGTCGTCCTTGCACGAGGTGTACAAGGTGTTAGATGTACGAATTAGAGAGATGGCTTGCATAGCAGCCACCGATTATGAACCATTAAAGGGTAGATCTTCAATGGTTTCCGTGAGAACCTGTAAAGGTGACCATTGTACTTTCCAAGTAAAACTCATGGTGGATTATTCACCTGTAATAAACCACAAGAAGCTTGTTTGGTTCATTGACTGGCAATAAATCAAGTGCAGTTCACAAAGATAGATTCCTGGGTTAACCCTTTGTGGGTGTTTAAGGAAGTAATACTCACGAGAAAAACGTCTACAAAATGGTCATACGCAGAAACGTTCAGTTTGGAACTTTGATATGACAACCAGGAAGGTCATCCTTTTGGTCTTTGCCTTGCACAGCCCCATGAGACAATTGCACTAGCCTCTACTCCCACTCCTCCCTGACGGTCAAGATGTACGGCTCTCGTGTTCCGAAAATGGTTTTTACTCGCTCTAGTGATGTTGGTAGGAGGATACAAGCTGTTGCATGCGGGTGGGGATGGAAGGAGTAATGGCGTGGGAATGATAGTATCGGAATAGATCAGTAAGCAGGTGGTCAGAGTGGAAAGATAGGAGGTACAGATAGTTATGGCATGGGTGGCGATACAGAGGCAAATGGTGTGTGTTATGTCGGTATATGGGCCTCAAACGGGAAGGACTGGGGTGGAGAAGCAGGAATTCAGGGATGCACTGGAGAGGATGATGGGTGTGGTTGAACTGGAGGTGATGCGGTGCATTGTGAGGGTCTTTAACGAGCATTGGGCAGTAAGGGGAACCAGGGGGAGAGGAATGTTTTGGGATATTTGGTTTGGGGACAAGGAATATAGAGAGACGTGAGCTGGTGGAGCTGGTGGCGAGGACTGGAATGGCCGTAGCCGGTTCGTTCTTTCAAAAGCGGGAAAGCCACAAGATTGCTTATAGGAGTGGACAACGTAGAACACAACTGGATTTGGTGGTGGTAAGGAAGTGACAGTTATGAAGGATTGCAAGGCAGTGGGAAGAGAGCATGTTACCACCCAGCCCAAGACCTGGAGAAGGCCTACGATGCTGTCCCGAGAGATATGTTGATAGTGACACTGAGATGTACGGGAGTGCTGGAAGCAGAAGTTCGGTTGGTGGAAGGGATGTACAAGGGAGTGAAGGGAAGGGTTGTGGTTGGTACTGGGATGTCTGAGGAGTTCAGCGTGAACATCGTTTTGAGGCAGAAGAGCACTCTCAGCCCACTCAGGTTTATCATGGTGATGGAGGTGGTAAGTAGAAAGGTGAGCTTGAGGGATAGCATGGGGAAGATGTTGTGGGTGGGAGATGCAGGAAGTACTGGGGCAGTGGAAAGATGCATTTGGGAAGCATGGGTTGAATATGAGTATGGAGAAGACTGAGGTGATGTGGGTCAGACAACAGAGAAAATAAATGAATATCATGTTAGAGGGGAAGGAGATGAGGCAGGGAAATAGGTTTGAGTATCGGGGAGGAACTGACCGGGGATGGTAAGTCTGAGGCAGAGGTGCGGAGGAGGATTCAGGTGGGTACAAATGGGTGGAGGAGGACGGAGGGAGTATTGGCAGACAAAGATATTGTTGTAGATTTCCGCCGCGTTCGGCGTGCGGACGACCGCTTCAGCCAAATCGCAGTCGCGCGCCCACCGAAGGCCGCAATCCAGTCGTGGCTTTCCGGACCAACCCAGAATCCAGTCCATACAAGTGCTGAACAGTGTGGGACCAGTACACACCCCGCCGAACTCCAGTAACAACTGGAAATAAGTCAGAGATGGTACCACCACATCTCACAGCACTCTCAGTACCAGCATAGAGTTCAGACATCAGATTGATCAGTTTTGGTGGCACCCACGAAGACCAAGAATCCTCCAGAGGGCATCCCGATTCACTGAATCAAACTCTTTACAGAGATCAACATAGGCTGCAAGCAGCCCCTGCCAAAACTCTCGTCTGTGTTCGGTGAGGACGCGAAGAGCAAGGATACGGTCAATCGTTGACCTCTTTGGTGTAAAGCCTGACTGCTCTGTACGCCGGTGCTCAGCAGATGGTGGCGAACCCGACCAATAATTATCCGAGCAAAGACCTTGCCCAGCACTGAGAGCAGCGTCACCCCTCGGTAGTTGTGGTTTTGGAGATCACCCTCCCTTTCCAGCGAGGGACAACAAGGACCCTCTTCTAGTCAGTTGGGATGATGCCTGTGTTCCAGGCAGAGCACAGAACTGCATCCAACAGCACGGTAGCATCCAACAACACAAGTACAGCATTCCCACCAGCTTTGAGAAGTTTGGCATGGATGCCACAGATCCAGGAGCTTTATCCCGTTTCAACCGGTTCACCGTAGCCTGTTTCCACAACGAAGGTGGATCACAGTTGATTGGAGGGTCAGAAATAACATATTGGTGTACAAGGTTACCGAATCCGACATTACAAATTATTTTGCCACAAAGTACATTATTCCAATTATCCTGCTGTCTCTAATTCTGTCATTATTTTTATCCACAGGTTATGATTGGCTTTTAATTTTACACCTTTTTTTTAGGGTCGGTGGTGGTGGTGGCGGTGGTGGTGGTGGTGGTGGTGAAGATGGAGAAGCTGACAAGGACAAGATTCTGCAAGAAAAGGAGGCAGAGGTGAGTTTTTGTATCCACAGGGATCGTCGGCTGGATGTTTTTGTTTTATTTAGTTATTGTTTTTTATTGATTTATTTGTTTGTTTTTGTTTTTATTTTGTGTGTTGTGGAATTACAATTGATTTTTTTTTCCCTCCTGTGCCTCTCCCACTCTTCTCTCCCTCGTCGATCTGTAGCTGGCCCGAATGCAAGCGATGATTGCTCAGATGCAGGCTCAGATGCTACAACAGCGGCAGCGAGGAGATGAGTATGGAGGGGGAAGGCCTTTAAGAAAAATTAGTGCAGATTCAGAGGTTGATGCAGTTTGTTTAGGCTGGAAAAGCAGGAAGGTGATCTAAGCTTTGAGCTAAAATAATGGGATGCAGTGCCTTGGGACTGTAGTGAGTGATTTACAAGGATTTGGGGATGGTGGGGTGATGGAGATGGGAAGGGATACGAGTTTGAATACTTAACAGACATTGATGAAATGGGAATTGTCAGAAGCCAGCAACCATTGTTTGACCAAAGTGTTTCCAATTTGTCAAGGCTTGTTTGAGGCTGTGTGTGGGATTTGCTACATTTTGTTATTTAAAGTTTTTGTTGTGTTTTTTTGTTGTTTTTTTTTAACCCAGTGCTCTCGGTACCATTGCGGTGAAAATGCCTTTTCCATTGGCTCATGCTCGGCGGTTTTGCATTCCCATTGGATTTGGCTATGGTCACCCGGTAATTGCAAAACTGAACATTTTGCTTTCTGATAAGGTGAACATTTGCTCGCAATGGCTTTAACACTTCTCCAATAGGCTTGCTACAAGTTGTCTTGGATGAGACTTCCAGGTAAATCTGTTTTTTTATTATTGTGGAATGGGGGGGGGGGGGTGGTTGTGGTCAAAAATGAAACTGAATCGGGTCCATATTCGGTGGGAATGGACGTTTGACTGATGAACTGTAACTCTGTAAACGGATTCACATTTTGGGTACACCATCCAAGTCGAGAACGTTGCTTGCATACCTCGTGCCATGTTTCATCGTGTTGGCTATGTACCTGACAAGCACGTGAACATTAATCGTTGCTTTCTACAACTGTTTTATCCACTTTTCTTCTTCTTTCTTTTTCCTTTGATCGGCACATTTCTGCACCCGTAACGTGTAACGTTATGCATTCCAGTATTTAGTGTGCACATAGTTTGAAATTTTTATAATCTGCTACAGGGATGATGAAGATAACATTTTTCTGGAGGAAATCTGAGAACTAAAGGGTAATGTTTGAAGCTGTTCGGGTAAAAGTGCCTTGTAAAGAAGGTGGGGTTGTACTGTTTGATTTGGGGATGGAGAGTTGAGGGGAGATGCTTTGGTTACCACCCTCCTCCTCCCCCCCCCCTCAAATCCTTTGTTTTGACCCTTCGACCACACTTTCGCTTCCTTGCTTCGCTCTACCCTTAAACCATCCACATTCCATGCTATCCCTTTTCTGCCATATTTTGAGTCGATGTGCACCTTTTTAGTATTACATGACATTTCCATTTGTATTCTTTATATCGAATCCAATAAATGTATCGCACATGTAAATCGTTTGATGTGTTCAAAGATTCCCCTGACTGCTGCTGGTTGGGTGATGTGCCATTCGTTGCTCGATACACTGCCATTGAGTTAATCAGATGGGAAAACTGTTGTCGATCGCGGGTTCGAGGCTCGTGGCTCGTCACGAGGGGAAGCGCTCTGGTCCCTCCCGAATGCCTGATCCTGAGTCCGCCAGGCACAGAAAACTGTGCACGCCGGCGGGTTGCTAAGCAACACAATGCCGATTGTGCTGCCAATCCTGGCAGGATTCCACCAATTTGTGTGATACCTTATCTCTGAACAGCTGCACCAAGGGTGGTCTTGTGCCCTTGATGCATACTCTTAATTGCTCACCGGAGCAGGTGCAGCCGAGCGGAGCTGCGAGTATGCACCAGCTAATAAGAGTAAATCACGTGGGGTAGAACGTACTGGCTAAGACTACTACTGTGCAGGCATTTCTGGACCAATTGAGGAAAAGGCAGGACAAGCTGGGTACATTTATAACACAACCAATTTATTATAATATGAAGCAAAAGGGCATGCAAATATTGAGACACGATAAAGGACACGGTGCAGACTTGTACCGATATAAATGAACTTCTACAATCTTAACTTTACACTACACAAGATAGATGCCATCAGAAACATACCCCGTGGAAAGTTAGAGAGCGAGAAAAGTACGAGGTGTTGATTACCTCTGTTGTACTGCTGCGTGGGGACGGACCCACACTTCCCAGTCGCTTCGGAGGGGTGGGAGGGAAGAAAACTGGGGTGTCTAAGGTGCATGATTGAGGAGGTACGATGAGGTGCAGAGAAAAAAATGGAGAGAGTGTGTGTCTGTGGAGTCACTCTGAATGCTCTTATGCGTCCTCAGCAGACGAGACATTAGATAAGAGACAGTACGTGTGAGAATTTGCCCTTCATGTCATCCATTTTACCGTTCATTCTTTGCGCATTTTCTTTCATTTCGTTCCCATCGCCTTGCATCATCCGAATTATTTATTCGATGCCGATGACTCTTGCGAAGCCGATCCGCACAATCGGTCACGGTTTCGCTAAGGGTCGGGAGGGGGGTTTGACGGAGGGGGAACTCCTGCGCCGCCGCTCCCACTGCGCCCATTTCGGACTCTGAGTTTGGTTGCAGGCAAAGTTCTGCATGGGGGTGATGTCCTGGACCATGGGTTCATCTACACTATACCACCCGCCTCAGCCTGTCTTGGCTAGCCATGTTGTGTACACCCCTGATCCGAGTCCGGAATTTCGCTACGGAGGCGGAGGGGTTCGAATTCCGCTCCTGAACACCAATGTTGCGGCCGGACGTCGGCCCGAGCACGATCGCGAGATGGAGCTGCAACGTCGGCTCGACCGATCGCCCGGAATTTAGGTCGTCACTCCGGAGAAGTCCGGAGCCGACGGTCCTGACTGGACCGAAGATCGCTAACAGTCACACGTGGAATAGGGTGAATAGCCAAATTTCTATACACCTAAGTACCCACACGGCGAATCTACCGGGGAAATTCACCCTCGACGGCACTCGTACGAAACGAGTCGCTTAGCGCGCTCGTTCCGTGTGCGATTCGAGCGGTTTAATCGCCAAGAAACATCGGTCCGATTGTCCGTTACAACGCAATGGCAGCTAATTCCATCACGCAGCACGCTCAGCCAATGAAGGAATGGACACGAACGAGCAGATACAATGAACAAATGGGGTTACTACAATGGGGAAATGAAGGGAAGCACACAAGAGGCAGAACTAAACCGAATACTAATAATGCACCTATATACAAGCAAAAACACTGAAACAGTTTTCTACTTAGTAGATGGGCCACGGACACACACACAACACACCCAAAGAAGTGGTGGCTAAAGCCTTATTTAGCCTTCAGCTCGGAGGACAGTCGAGCTGAAGACCAGGTCTATTTTGGACCTGTCCGCCTCATGCGGTCTTCAAGGGCTCGATCCGTGGAGGAGGAGGACCAAGCGAGAGATGGCCAGTACGATGAGCCCAGCAAGACGACGACCCAATGCGACCACCACGCCAAGAAGAAGTCCCCCCTCCAAGACCAGCCAAGACGAGATGTGTTGTCCCACGAGATGTGATGTACCTCATCAAGATGAGCGCCGCGTACTTATTCACCCTGTTTCGGGGGGGGGGGGGAACGTCTTCCGCCTCCCCGTTCTCAGGTCGTGAGGTCCCTGATTGGCCGAGGAGCCCACCCCTCTCATTCTGGGCGGAGTCCCAATCTGAGGTGGTGAAGTCCTTGATTGGCCAAGGAGGCCATTTCGGACTCCGAGTTTGGTTGCGGGCAAAGTTCCTGCATGGGGTGGTGTCCTGGACCATGGGTTCATCTACACTATTACCCACCCCCTCAGCTCGTCTTGGCTAGCCATGTTGCATAACCCCTGATCAGAGTCCGTGAATTTCGCTACGGAGACGGAGGGGTTCGAATTCCGTCCTGAACACCAATGTTGCGGGGCCGGACGTCGGCCGCGAGCACGACCGCGAGATGGAGCTGCAAGGTCCCTGATTGCCCTGCAAGGCCCACCCCTCTCATTCTGGGCGGAGTCTCGAGCGAATTCCCGCCCACGTTCGTGGTTGAACGCACGAAGGACAATGGCGCCAGTCAGAGCGAGGCGAAGGTGTATAAATAAAAGAAAAACCCTATCAAAGTAACTCACAGCGCATTTCATTTATTTACCCATTAGACAAGGGAAGGGAAGCTATCTATAAAACACATACTTACTGATATAACTAATCTATAGGACCTGAATGTTTGTGTGCTCATGTTTTCCAGATTCCCAACACTGACGTCAGTTATCACACAAACATTCTACATGAGTAGTCGCATCTATGTTGAAAATTTTGTGAATTTCTATGGTAAAAAAAAAACTGCTGCTCCCTGCCCCCCCCCCCCCACCACCTTCGATACAACCCACTTTGATCGGACACGCCGCGCCGCCATAGGAGCCACATTCTTCAGCGCCCATGTGCAAATCAGCCGTGAAGACGGCTGATTCCATAATCGGATCAAGACGGCCTTTGCCACGAAGGGAACTAGCCAATCAGAGGTGAAAGGGCGGAGCCAGCCTGGGGTGAAGGTTCAAGGTGAAAGGGGGAAGCGCCGGCTTCGGGTGGCGAAACCTACAACGGCTTCACCCTCGCGGGCTATAAAAAGGAGATCGTGGCGGGCAAGCAGTTCGTTGGCGGTTCGTCGAGGAGAGCGGAGCGCGAAGAGTCGGGCGCGCCACCAGCCCGACCAACCAAGCCAGCGTTCGACGAGGAGAGCGGAGCGAAGAGTCGGGCGCGCACCAGCCCCGACCAACCAAGCCCGCAGTTCGTCGAGGAGAGCGGAGCGTGGGGAGTCAGGCACGCCGCCAGGCCCCCGACCGACCAAGTCGCCATTCGAGCCGCTGCCACGTTGGCAATGGGCCAGCGAGACGAAGACCACCGAGTCGCCACCAAGGGCGGCAAGGTAACCAGCCCGGTCTCTGAGCCCTCGGTCAACCAGGCTCCCGAGTTGGAAATAGAGCTCGTGAGCCCTTTTCTGTCTGGGTTTTTGTGTGAAAGTTTGTGGCGCCTTGTCCTCCATTAAGTAGAACTGCCATAAGTAAGTGCTTGTATCGAAACATAGAACTCGGCTGGAGGCTTTGCTTGTGTCTTGTCCCCATCCCCCACTTGACTGCTTACGTGTTGAAATAAATGCCCATTGTTTAAACGTTCACCTGCTCGTTTGCGTCATTTTCCTTGTATTGACTGCCACGGCAAGTATCGGGAATTAACTGGCTAATTAAGCCGATAGAAGTGATAATCTGGTCCGACGGGACTTGGCGATATCAAACCGCTCGGCTACGCACACGGAACGGGCACGCTTAAGCGGCTCGTGTCCGTACAAGTTCCCGTCGAGGTATAAACTCTCGGTATTTTCTGTCCGCGGTGATAGTTAGGTAGATCGACAATTCGGCGATTGACCCTGTAGCGCGTGGACAGAGTATTGACTAGTTTATGGTGCGTTAAGGCATCCGTGGCTGGTTTTCG
>CM068957.1:3582551-3601740 GCA_035128595.1 Eptatretus atami | reverse complement strand
GCCCATCTCTGTACAAACTGTTGAAGCTCAGTGAAGTTGCCGTGGGGAGCGTTGATGGAACATCAATCTTCAAGTCATGCCACAGATTTTCGATTGGATTTCAGGTCGGGGCTCTGAACTGGGCCACTCGAGGATATTTATAATTTTGTTCCTTAACCACTCCAGTGTAAGCTTTGGCTGTTGCTTGCGGGTCGTTGTCATGTTGAAAGGTGAAACTTCCGTCCCAATTTGCAGCTTTTCTTGTGGAGACCTGGCAGCAGGTTTTCCTCTTGGATTTTTCTGTACTTTTGCGGCATCCATTCTCCCTTCATTCTGACAAGTGCCCCAGTCCCTCTGCTGGAGAAGAACCAGTGCCCCATAACATGATGCTGCCACCAACCGATGCTTCATAGTAGGGATGGTGTTCTTGGGTGATTGCTGTGTTGGGTTTGTGCCAAACGCTAACATTTTTGAAATTTAGGCCAAAAGTTTCCATCTTGGTTATCCTCAGACCTACAAAACGTTTTTGGCCAACCTGCTTCAGAATCTCCGGAGTGGTTTTTTGCATCCCTAAAACGGACTCAAGGTGGGATTTTTTGAGTAATGGCTTCGCTTCTTGCCACCCTACACCATACAGCCAGACTTGTGGAGTGCTTGGGATATTGTTGTCACCCTACACACAGTGACATCCTTGCCTATAAGTCTTGTAGTTCTTTCAAAGTTTGCATTGGCCTCTCTGGTGGCCTCCCTGATCAGTCTTGTCCTTGCTTTGGTCATCCAGTTTTGGAGGAATGGCGTAATTTCTAGGCAGGGTCTTGGTGGTTACCATAACACCTTCCACTTCTTTCATGATTGATTGTCTTGACTTGTGCTCCAAGGGATTATTCAAGGCCTTGAAATTGAAATATTTTTGCTACCGCATCTACTGATCTGGCCTTTCCACAACTTTATCCTGGAGGTCTTTTGAAGCTGCTTGATTTCTCATGGTTGAGTCTTTCCTGTGAAAGTTCACCACTCAGCAGTGGAAACCTACAGGAACAGCATGATTTATTTCTGAAAAAATCAGAATCACGACAAATTTAACACAGGTAGAGGGCCAATTAACTGATGTGTGATTTTTAAGGTGATTGGTTACACCTGAGCTAATTTACGATTGCTATTATTAAGGGGGGGGGTTGAACACTTTATCCAACCATTATATTGTAGTTTTGTATTTTTAAATTAATTTTTCTGAAATTTGTTAGAATTTGTTTTCACTTGGAAGGTGTGCGTTTACGATGTGTTAAATAAAGGTGAAAAAGTCTGATTGAATGTAATTTAATTCCAGGTTATAAGGCAACAAAAGGTGAAATTTTGAAAGGGGCGTACACTCTCTATCGGCGAACTTTCTCCAAAGAAGAAACGAAAAATAAGAATAAACCATGAAGAATGACGTCACATTTAGGATGCTTACAATACGACACCACAATCCTCATGGTTTACCATCACGATATCTTTTGACGTCGTTCATCACAATTCCACAACAAAAGTAAAATGTCAAAAAAAGGGAGTTCGTGGGTGGGTAATCCAGTAAGCGGATTATTGTGACGTCAATAATGTGGGTGTCACGCCTACCTTGTTTTGGTGGGTTTTTGGAGTTTGTTTATTTATTTTTAAGATTTTCATCCTTTTATGTTTTTACATTTTTTTTTATGTCATTTTTTATTCTGTTTATGAAATTTTATGTAGTTATAAAAATGCTTAATGTTTTATATATTTTGTTATGGAGTATGGTAATACTCCATGATACTGCTCTATTCTGTGATACTACCGTATTCCATGGTACTTATAATTCAGATCAACATTTGTGTCGAGTACATGGGATACAAAGTCAAGTAAACACACGTTTGCTGCTTTATCACCACTCTAGTGCATCATAGCTTGGCTTGTTATCAATCCTCGTGTGCGTTGTGAATCACAGCAGACGATAAACTTATAAAAAACGAATGACATGAGAGGGGGTTGATCGATTTGTACATTTCGATTTGTTTCAATAAAAATGCTGAAACTCTATGTAAAAGTAGCTTCAGTTCAGGGTCGGCGTGCATGCTGCCTGTGCCTATCAAAAAAAAAAGAAGTCTCTGAATATAAAAGGTTATACATTTTGAATGCGGACAGGCTTTGCAGTTTACATTTCTATTTTGATCTTCCTCTTCGTGTGTTGTTGTATATTCAGTATTCAGCATCTAAAAACGTTGTGAGTGAACATCACACGAACAATCTCCCCCTTTTCCCTCCCCACACCGCCAAATTTATACATATCCCGAAAGCGATGCGGACGGCCTGTTTTCTAGTGTTTTATACATTTTTTAAAGTTTATTTTTCTTGCGTGCAATTTTTTCAAAGTAATAAGACTCTGAAATGTTCTATATATATTTTTGTTTGTGGATTAAATCCTTTAGTGTTATTGAAATTTGCGTAATGGTACATTTCTACCCTTCTTCCCTCAATTTTTAACCAAAGATTCAAGGCACGGGACGCTCGCTTGGGGAGTCGGGGCGCGACAAAAGCATCCACAGTGAGTGAAGGAATCGCTCACAGTATTGACGTAGTGCTGCTGATGTGTTATCCACGCTGTAGTGAAAACAACGCTTACCTTATAGCAACTTGCTGACTGGTACATGCAATCGCGGACACGAACTGTACCGCCAATTGAATGTTTGGCACTCGCGGCAAGCGGCTTAAGCACTGAATAAATGGTAATAAGGACAGCCGGCTTTGCAAGCGTATAAACTCTGTCTGAATTCGACAAATGAACACTTTTTTTAGGAGTCGGAACTGCGTGATAGTTAAATTATGGAGGTTAAGTTTTGTAATTCGACTCGTTTTAAGAGATTCTCGAGTCTATGCCATGTGCAGAAATAAAATAAATCCACAATGCCTGGCATGTCCAGGCGTTATGAGCATTATAAGTACCTTGTTGATTTGAGCTCTGATGAACAGGCATTCGATAATATGAGTGAGGAAAGTGGGGAAAAAAAACTCTCGTTAAATCGTTTGCGGCCTGTTCCAAGTCAAGACATTGTTGAGCAGGCCAAAAAAACATGTGACTTCAGGCGCCAGCGAGGTTACCAGGAAACACCTTTAGACCCCAGAGGTGTTAGAGGTTGCCGAGAATCGCCCTGATGAAGGATATAATTAAGTAAGGGTCGTTAATATCTTTCATAAGGGGTGTTTAATTAACCCAAACACTGAATTTTCACTCTTGCACTTCCTTGGAGTTTTCTTTGTTTGCACGAAAAGTTTCAAGCTGCTAGGTTTCATGGCTTTGGAGCTATGGAGGACACACACTGACACACACACACACACACACACACACACACACACACACACACACACACACACACATTTTTTTTTTAAAGAAAGAAAACGCTTTCCAACCAATAAGTAAAAAAACTAGATCGACTCAGCCGGACGAAACGTTTGCCCTGAGACGCGGGTCTTTGCTCTCACATTTTTTGCTCAAATTAGCGGAGTCGATTCGAGTTTTTACTTTGGTTGGGAGTGCCTTCTTTAAAATGTGTAATCCCACCTGCCAAATCTTATTACTACAATATATATAAGTATATATTATATATATATATATTTGTTACGGTTCCGGAACCATATGCATACAAACAAGTTGGCCTGAGTCAGTTATTACAATAATATACGTGCAGATAAGATCCCTACCTTTGGTTCAGCGGGACAGCAGGGAGTGCGTTGCGATGGGCTATTAGTTTCGGATTTAATAAATCATTTTTTCCCCCTTTTTATTTTATTCCCTCCTTTTTCTGAGGTAAATTCATCTCGTTGCTCCCCTCGTTTCGCTGGCCACAGCGTACCACCCTCTACCCGCTGTATCCGGAGACTCGTTTCAGAGGCAAAAATCCGACGTTCGTATGGAAGCCGCATCGGCATCCACCTCCCAAACCCAGACACGCGCGGCGGACCACATGAAGGCTCGGTCCAATCGGATGCTCGGATCGGACGATGACGTCGGTTTCGCCATGGCTCCTCCCGAGCTCCATGATCTCTAAAGTACGGAGCAATCCTCAGAGTTGGGGCGAAGATTGGGGTGGATGGAAAGGAAGAAGTTGGTCGGAGTTGTTGGATGCGAAGGTATTGAGTTGAATGGGAAGGTTGTCATTGGATGGAAGGTTGTTGTTGTGGGAGGCCATTGGAAGAAGTGCGAAAAGGAGTTGTTGTGAAGTGTTCCTGCTGCTGGCTTGCCTACGTCTCGCCTCGACGAGCCGCCTACTGTACTGGTCCCCGCCACACGACCTCGACCAAGCCTCTTACCTGGGTCCTGTCTACTGCTCCATTCTCGGCCTTGGACTCTGCTCTTGTCCACTCGGGCTCCTGCTACAGACACGATTACCACTCGTGTGGCTGTGGACCGAACTACACAACTTTTGTCGGGTGCCGCACCACGGAGCATCCTCCTCCGAAACGCTCAGGTACGAGAAACTGTAACCTCAATTCCCTCCCTCCCTGGTGCAAAAAGTTCCTTTCACAATTGGGTTTATTTTGTCTGAGTGTGTTGGCGCCTGTCCATTAAGTAAGCCTGTATAGATATTTATTGTTGTGATTGTTGCTTTTATGAACCTCGCGTCAAGTCTTCACTGTGCTGCTTTTGTAAGTTGCTTGTATAATTGTCGCACCCCACACCTCTCTCATCTTTCCCTGCATTACATCCCCAATAAACCTTTTGTTGTGCCACATGCTTTTCCTCGCTTATTTGTAAAAATAATTAATTGTAGAAATGTTCCCAGCTCGCCTTTGTCTTTTCCTCCATTGGTCCAGCATGGTTCGAATCTAAGTTTTAGCCGGGTCTTTATTCCCAACAATCCGTTCCATCTCGCCGGTACTTCTCTGGTAGTGCCACTCGGCTGCATCCGATCTGGAAAGGTGATCCGTAGTTGGTAGAGTGATCCGGTTCGGACAAGGAGTACCAAGGGCGTGGCTCCCCGGTGGTTAAACCGCGTGGTTAATTAGGTAACCTGATTCTAGACAGGAGGGACCCTAGGTCATGCGGTTGAGTTATTGGCGTCCACGGTCGGTTAAGCGACCCGCCGCGTCACGGAATTATCCATGAGCGACGGCCTACAATTCTGGGGAGTCTGGTGGGAATCGACGTTGCTTTTCCCCCACCTAGTGGTCTTCTCACCCGACCCTGCCGGCCCGCCAACAACATATATATATATATGTTTCAGACAAATCTTGTATTCACAATTGCTTTTGTAAGCATTATATGAACCACTGCGAAAAGTTTCTAATTTTTGACACCCTCACCATAACCTTTGAACATCCTTGAAACCTAACATTGTCCCCCTGCCACTACTCCCAGGACGAGTTTCTCCTGCGGGCTTTTCTGGACAAAACTCTCACGTCACGACTAGGCATGCGCATGTTAGCCACACACCATCTTGGTCTCCATGAAGAGAAGGTTATTACATGCACCGCTCTCTTATTCCATTCCATTAACATCATCCCTTCAATAATTCTCCCTCCATAACTTTTTGAATCCCTGTTTTTTTCCCCACATCTTCCCTCACCCCCATCAATGCATTTTCACCAAAACTTGCTTTTCATGTTTCTTCAGCCAAACTTTTTGGAATCATCTGCACACAGCTGTCTCCACGCAAGCTGATTGAAAAATGGGTGGATTTTTGCCAGGTAAACACAATGTTCTTCCCCATCTACCCCTCTGTTTTACTCGGGCTACTGCTGCTGTTCCCTCCCTCCTCCCCTGTGTCTCACTTGGCATCTACACGCTCCATGACGCTGTCCTGGATAGATTTGTGTCTGCATTTGTATTTGGATCAAAGAAAAGCCATCCAAGTCTTGTGTTTCGGTTAAATTCAGCAACTGAAATATATTGATCCTGTAATGTTATTTTGGAAGTGATATTAACGTTGCAAAAAACCCTCTCCACCTCCCTCAGACGACTCTGTGAACACAGATATGGTGGAGCCCCCTTGGTACGGATCACTGGGCATGTAGCTGCA
Organism: Eptatretus atami; assembly: GCA_035128595.1. Taxonomy (NCBI): domain Eukaryota; kingdom Metazoa; phylum Chordata; class Myxini; order Myxiniformes; family Myxinidae; genus Eptatretus; species Eptatretus atami. The sequence continues at coordinate 3,595,732 of CM068957.1, read as the reverse complement.
AGATTCCCTTACATTCCTCTTCCTCTGGACTACATCCTACCAGAACTGCTAAAAAATGCAATGAGGTAAATGGGGATAACTTGTTGGTGCTCGTTCCATCTAACATCATATTTGGCACATCTTAACTTTTGTAATGGTCGGGATGTTTGCAGGGCGACAATGGAGAGTCACACGGACTGTCCAAGCAACGTTCCGATGTGGTTGTCACAGTGGCAAACAACGATGTGGATTTCATAATCAGGTTGTGTGTTCATTAACATTAGAAGGAGCCCCCATTCCCACCTTCTTTTGACCTTCAAAAAAGGTCACAGCTTTGATCTCTCCATCAAAGACTTGTCAAGCAAGTTAGACAGAGGCTATGTGAACCAGCCGAGTGAGAAAGTCTGAAAACACACACACACACACACACACCACCGAGTACATTTTACACTAGAACGGCACTCGGTCGAGTGCATACCTCTTCCAAAGCTGAACAGTTTACATTTTGTATCCCACTGATAGGCCGGATCTGAATCTAGACTTTAACCAAAATCTAATTTTTTTCACTGAAGCAACTCATCCACCTAGTTTTGTCATAACTTCGTCCACAACTTCACAACTCTTTTTTTTGTATCATTTTTGGCCCCATGAATCAATTGTCGTATCTCGAAATCCTCCGAAGAGGAGCTCGAATCATTCGTCCTTACCACCACACCAACTTCTCCACAAAATTTCGGCCGAATCCGTCCACAACTTTTTGAGATATCCTGTTCACAGGCAGACAGACAGGGGTGAATTCAATAACCTCCGTCCACCTTTGGTGGTGGAGGTAATAAACGCAAGGCAGAAACTCATCAAACTCATCATGCTATTGCAGGTCTCAGACCGTGGTGGTGGAATTTCCCACGATCTTTTACGAGAGTGATGAGCTACCATTGCACCACATCAGGCTCCGCACCAGAAGAACCAGCCCCACTCGGGACAATGATGGAGGCCGTAAACATCCAAGCTGCACCTATGCAGGTAGGTCCTTCTTGCTAGTCCTTTAACAGCTTTACTATTCTTCAAAAACAGCTGGCACAACACTTGTAGCACCAAACCTGATGAATGGAGATATTGTCATTATAACCATGAAAAGAAAAAAATAAAAAATAAAAACCTTCCTGTCGAGAGCACATTTCATTGGAGTGACCATATGCTTTGCTAGAACGACACCTTGAGATTTCCAAACAAAAAAGGCGATCTTTGTATTAAAAGCCCAGGTGTAATCACTTTGTGCTGCACCACAGCTGCCATGCATGACAATCCTCAGCATTGTTTGATCACCATGCGCTTTAAAAATGGCATCGCTTTGAATGTTTGTCCTTGCACAAGTGTGGGATCTTGATAATCCCTCAAGAAAGAACAAAATGGAATGCAAGACCTTTTGAGTTGAGGTTTTGTTTACAAGTTAGTTTGTGTGATAGCAAAGTTAAAAAGTACGAAACGTTACGCTTGGTTGAGCACATACTTATGCACAAACGTGGTGTCATGCAGGAAGAGCCAGTATTAGGTTACTTCTCTTTTGGGGTTATTTAGCTCGTCCCCACGCAGGGGAGACGGGGCTTTGCAATTACGTCTCTGCCTGTCTGTCGCCGTAACTTTTTTACCATTTGAGCTTTTGTCGTCAAATTTTCAACAAAGCTTTACTACAGGAATACGGACAAGATGAATGAATAATTTGGTCAAAAGGTCAGTGTCACATTCGTCACGTTTCATTCCAATTGACTGAAATTTAAAGAATTTGCGTAGTGGCTCACCCAATTGGTTCACCGATCAAAAGGTAGAAGCCGATCGACTATTTTATGCGACCTTGACCTTTTGATCGAAACGGGAAAGTCCTTGAAAATCGAGAAAATTTGCGCAAATAAAAAATAATCTGCCAAGCCCCCGGTCGGATTTGTAAATTGTGTCGACACTCTTTCCCAAATATAACCTTCCCGAGGGACTTACCATTGAAGCTGCGCCAAAATGGTTTCAGTCCAGACCCGCATGCGCCCCAGCTCATCCGAATCCCACCACCACCCCACTGCAAAATTAAAACCGAGTTGATCTCCCTCAAATGTTCTTCTATTCTCTACCCCTAGTTGTGTGGTCATGGCCTCTGGTGTTTATCCGTTCAGACAAAAAATATTTGACGATCCCCGGGACTTTACCTATAATTGTAAGGGAGTGGGGGGGGGGGGGTTGTGCGGTGGTAACTAACACATGCAGCACATAAATCATTTGGGCTTTGCTGAAAACTTTAGATACCTCTCTTCACTCATCTGGCAGTCTTTCATTTCAGGAGAGCACATTAACAGTTTCCACAGTGCTGAACTTTTTCAGACACACAAATGTTTAACAATGTCACACAACGACCGTAACGTAAAAAACGTCATTTGGAAACGTGAAAAATGGGATCTTTGTCGGCATTTGCAGGATCAATAAATATATGGGATGAATTTAAATGAGAAATATATTGACCCATGAAAACCAATAATCAGAAGTTAAATTGTGGTTGAAAGCTTGGGTGGCTCAAGAGGAGGAAAAGAAGGGCAGGCATAAAGGCATCCGGTTTCGTATCAAAGCGGACAGAGTAGAAAACCGGACGAATGGCCACCCCATTCATGACGCCTGAGTTTATAGGCGAGAGGAAACTTAACCGCCGTGGAAAACAAGGGTTTACTGCAGTCCGAATGTCCACCTCAAATTTTGTTGACTTCAATTTTTTATTGAAAATGAGGATAATTATCAATTGCAGTTTACTCCATGGAAGCAATCCATGTGACAGAAGCAGGTGATTAATGCTGCAAAAGGTACACCTTGGCCTCCTTGGTATAAAATAACTTCCTTCTTTTGTTGACTTCCTTGGTATAACATAGCCAATCAGCTCTCACCGAATCAAACTAAACACAGGTGGCTAGGATTATATAAATAATTGACCCCTCCACACTCTTCTAGCCAAGAAGCTGCGTAAAGCAACCCAAGAATACCTACACAAGGTAAGTGGTACACTGTTTCGAACCCTTCCAGATTCCTCAACAACTACAAAGACGTTCACACCTTGTACATACACGACAGTCCCAATGCTACACCACCCCTCAGCTACCGGACCGGTTTCATCACTCATTGGTGAAACATCAGCGATAGCCTAGACAGAAATGCATACCAATGAGGCTCCCAATCATGTACTACGTGCAAACGTGAAAAATCAGTCAATATCTCTCTCTTCTCCTTCTTTCGGCTGCTCCCGTTAGGGGTCGCCACAGCGGATCATCCGTTATGATCCGCATAATGATTTGGCACAGGTTTTAACGCCGGATGCCCTTCCTCGCCAACCCTAGTCGCCTCTTACGACACAGGATATGGTACACCTATTCTAACCGGGGCATACACCGGGCCCAGTACACTGGTACTCATTTCGCCGACCTCGGAAGGATGACAGGCTGAGTCAACCTCCTGGTGTATTAATTCAGTGGCAACGGGGCTTGAACTCAGGACCTTTTGGATCCCAAGCCGCTGCCCTAACCACTGCGCCAACAACCAGGCTATGAAAATCAGTCAATATATAAATGAAAAAGACCCACCCACATTGCTCACCTGTGAATGGAGTGAGAGATGTGGGTGCAAATTTGCATGTGGTACATGCTTGGGAGCCTCATTGGTATGCATTTCTGTCTACGCATATTGCTGATTATTCGCCAATAAGCGATGAAACCGGTCCGCGTAGCTGAGGGAGTGTGTAGCATTGGTATTCTCACGTGTGTACTATGTGTGAATGTCTTTATAGTTGTTGAGGAACTCTGGAAGGGTTTGAAACAACGTTTAGCACTTACCTTGTGTAGGGCTTCTTGGGTTGCTTTACGCAGCTTTTTAGGCTCAAGGAGTGTGGGAGGGGTCAAATATATATATATGGGTGCCTGGTGTTGCCGGCAACAACTTGGGTCCCTCATTCCACCCCTCCTTCTGCCTCGTCCCACCCTATCCCTTGAGGGACAAATTCATCGTTATTGCTGAAATAATGATGCTATAGATGTTTTAGCCTCATCGCCATGTCATGAATCTGGGGTGTGTTCAGTTACCAAGTTTCTTGTAGAGCGCTTGCCAAGTGGCTTAAGCACTCAAGCAAGCACTCCATAAGAAACTGTTGAAAAGGAATGCGTGGCTTGGAAGTGCTAGCTAGCTGCTTGGTAACTGAACACACCACTGGACATCTCAACAGCATACAGTACGTACAAAAACACCGACAAAAGGACATTAAAAAAAACAAAATTAAACACTTTAAATATGAATCATGAGTATTTTCGTTGTAATGAAAACGTACCTTGTTCAGACCCACACATCCACCCACAGACACGAACTTAGCTTTATATATTAAATTAGGCGACAGTGAGACAGCTCGCATGAAACTGCCATGTTTACATGATATTTCCCACTCTTCTTCTTCTCCCTCATAGTAATCACCAAATAAACTTTCTATCCTCTGTCCTCTATCATATCGTTTTCCATGAGTTTTAGTACGTTATAAAAGGCCCCAATTATTAGTGCATTCCTGCTATATTTTTTTAACCTCAAAACGGTATCTTCATGTAATGATAAAAGATGCGTTGTTCAGTCTTCAAATGTACACGAGGTCCTTAAAATAATCTGAGCTACGTGGAGAGAAAAGAGATGGTGGTGATTTCTAGACGGCTGGAGGACGTGGCCTGTGGAGTGGGCAGCGCTAATGACCCACAGAGACAGACACACAGACACGAACTCCGCTTTATATTTTGGATTGCCTGTAGTATCCCTATAATCCTACAAAATGAAATAATACAAATTCTCTATGTGTTTGTGTGTGTATATGTCTGAAAAATCATAGAAAACAAAAACAAAACAGGGCTGGACCAATCTCTACCAAACTTGGTGTACGTGTCGTTAGTACCAGGGTCGGTCAGGTCATGGGCACAAACCCGTCCACCTGGGGAGACGACTTACAAATGTTCACCTGTACACGTGCCACAGTGCAAGTAGTTTATAACGCTGCTGCAGGCATGGGGAATTGTTAGCCACGGCAAAATATATATTTGCCACACCCACCCCACTGTCCCCTCACCCTCCCCCCGGGTGCTCCCGAAGGTAGCAGGTGTTTCTAGTCACTGAAATATTCAACGGAATATGAAATAATAAACAAACAAACAAGGTTTCATTCTTACTCTTGTGGTTTATTCCAATGTCACTTGTTACATAAGAACATTTGTATTAAAAGTCCTGGAAATTGGGTCTTCATGGCTGTGTGAACCATTGTTTATGTTGTTGTTTCAAAATACTTTGAGAACCATATTCTGGGTGAAGGTTTTGTATCAAATAATTATTCATTCTCAACCTGTGGATCCTATTGCCCGTCCTTCTTTCTTTTTATTTGTCAGGTTTGGCTTCGGCTTGCCCACTTCGCACGCTTACGCCGAGTACCTGGGCGGCTCGTTGGTGCTGCAGAGCATGCAGTGTCTGGGAACGGACGTATACCTTCGTTTGCCACACATACATGGAGAGAAATTCCGCATTTAACCACTACCTAAATTGTTTCAGCAACCACGTGTTAGTGTGTTGGGGCTTGCTCACTGAAACATTTTCCTTTTCATTGATTATATAATCATGTTACTATTTTTGTTTTTTTTGATCAGAGAAAAACGTTTTCTTTGCATAAGGTGTAGAGAGAGAGAGATGGATATAATGGCTTGCATAGCAACTGCTTATTCTGAACCATTAAAGGGTGGATCTCCAAAATGGTGTATTTGAACCTGAAAATAGAACTGCAGAGCATGCAGTGTCTGGGACTTGATATCTGCAGAAATTTCAAATCTAACCACGAGCTAAATTGGTTCTACAACTACATTTAGTTTGTGGCTGTGGTTAATGAATTGCATTTCATTTTTGACTTAATACGCCGCCTTGCTTTACATGCATTTTTCTGTCGGGGATAATAGTCGTCCTTGCACGAGGTGTACAAGGTGTTAGATGTACGAATTAGAGAGATGGCTTGCATAGCAGCCACCGATTATGAACCATTAAAGGGTAGATCTTCAATGGTTTCCGTGAGAACCTGTAAAGGTGACCATTGTACTTTCCAAGTAAAACTCATGGTGGATTATTCACCTGTAATAAACCACAAGAAGCTTGTTTGGTTCATTGACTGGCAATAAATCAAGTGCAGTTCACAAAGATAGATTCCTGGGTTAACCCTTTGTGGGTGTTTAAGGAAGTAATACTCACGAGAAAAACGTCTACAAAATGGTCATACGCAGAAACGTTCAGTTTGGAACTTTGATATGACAACCAGGAAGGTCATCCTTTTGGTCTTTGCCTTGCACAGCCCATGAGACAATTGCACTAGCCTCTTACTCCCACTCCTCCCTGACGGTCAAGATGTACGGCTCTCGTGTTTCCGAAAATGTTTTTACTCGCTCTAGTGATTGTGGTAGGAGGATACAAGCTGTTGCATGCGGGTTGGGGATGGAAGGAGTAATGGCTGGGAATGATAGTATCGGAATAGATCAGTAAGCAGGTGGTCAGAGTGGAAAGATAGGAGGTACAGATAGTTATGGCATGGGTGGCGATACAGAGGCAAATGGTGTGTGTTATGTCGGTATATGGGCCTCAAACGGGAAGGACTGGGGTGGAGAAGCAGGAATTCAGGGATGCACTGGAGAGGATGATGGGTGGGGTTGAACTGGAGGTGATGCGGTGCATTGTGAGGGTCTTTAACGAGCATTGGGCAGTAAGGGGAACCAGGGGGAGAGGAATGTTTTGGGATATTTGGTTTGGGGACAAGGAATATAGAGAGACGTGAGCTGGTGAGCTGGTGGCGAGGACTGGAATGGCCGTAGCCGGTTCGTTCTTTCAAAAGCGGGAAAGCCACAAGATTGCTTATAGGAGTGGACAACGTAGAACACAACTGGATTTGGTGGTGGTAAGGAAGTGACAGTTATGAAGGATTGCAAGGCAGTGGGAAGAGAGCATGTTACCACCCAGCCAAGACCTGGAGGAAGGCTACGATGCTGTCCCGAGAGATATGTTGATAGTGACACTGAGATGTACGGGAGTGCTGGAAGCAGAAGTTCGGTTGGTGGAAGGGATGTACAAGGGAGTGAAGGGAAGGGTTGTGGTTGTACTGGGATCTGAGGAGTTCAGCGTGAACATCGTTTTGAGGCAGAAGAGCACTCTCAGCCACTCAGGTTTATCATGGTGATGGAGGTGGTAAGTAGAAAGGTGAGCTTGAGGGATAGCATGGGAAGATGTTGTGGGTGGAGATGCAGGAAGTACTGGGGCAGTGGAAAGATGCATTTGGGAAGCATGGGTTGAATATGAGTATGGAGAAGACTGAGGTGATGTGGGTCAGACAACAGAGAAAATAAATGAATATCATGTTAGAGGGGAAGGAGATGAGGCAGGGAAATAGGTTTGAGTATCGGGGAGGAACTGACCGGGGATGGTAAGTCTGAGGCAGAGGTGCGGAGGAGGATTCAGGTGGGTACAAATGGGTGGAGGAGGACGGAGGGGTATTGGCAGACAAAGATATTGTTGTAGATTTCCGCCGCGTTCGGCGTGCGGACGACCGCTTCAGCCAAATCGCAGTCGCGCGCCACCGAAGGCCGCAATCCAGTCGTGCTTTCCGGACCAACCCCGGAAACCAGCCACGGATGCCTTAACGCACCATAAACTAGTCAATACTCTGTCCACGCGCTACAGGGTCAATCGCCGAATTGTCGATCTACCTAACTATTCACGCGGACAGAAAATACCGAGAGTTTATACCTCGACGGGAACTTGTACGGACACGAGCCGCTTAAGCGTGCCCGTTCCGTGTGCGTAGCCGAGCGGTTGATATCGCCAAGTCCCGTCGGACCAGATTATCACTTCTATCGGCTTAATTAGCCAGTTAATTCCCGATACTTGCCGTGGCAGTCAATACAAGGAAAATGACGCAAACGAGCAGGTGAACGTTTAAACAATGGGCATTTATTTTTCAACACGTAAGCAGTCAATGGGGGGATGGGGACAAGACACAAGCAAAGCCTCCAGCCGAGTTCTATGTTTCGATACAAGCACTTACTTATGGCAGTTCTACTTAATGGAGGACAAGGCGCCACAAACTTTCACACAAAAACCCAGACAGAAAAGGGCTCACGAGCCTCTATTTCCAACTCGGGAGCCTGGTTGACCGAGGGCTCAGAGACCGGGCTGGTTACCTTGCCGCCCTTGGTGGCGACTCGGTGGTCTTCGTCTCGCTGGCCCATTGCCAACGTGGCAGCGCTCGAATGGCGACTTGGTCGGTCGGGGGCCTGGCGGCGTGCCTGACTCCCACGCTCCGCTCTCCTCGACGAACTGCGGGCTTGGTTGGTCGGGGCTGGTGGCGCGCCCGACTCTTCGCGCTCCGCTCTCCTCGTCGAACCGCTGCTTGGTTGGTCGGGCTGGTGGCGCGCCCGACTCTTCGCGCTCGCTCTCCTCGACGAACCGCCAACGAACTGCTTGCCCGCCACGATCTCCTTTTTATAGCCCCGAGGGTGAAGCCGTTGTAGGTTTCGCCACCCGAAGCCGGCGCTTCCCCCTTTCACCCTTGAACCTTCACCCCAGGCTGGCTCCGCCCCTTTCACCTCTGATTGGCTAGTTCCCTTCGTGGCAAAGGCCGTCTTGATCCGATTATGGTAATCAGCCGTCTTCACGGCTGATTTGCACATGGGCGCTGAAGAATGTGGCTCCTATGGCGGCGCGGCGTGTCCGATCAAAGTGGGTTGTATCGAAGGTGGTGGGGGGGGGGGGGCAGGGAGCAGCAGTTTTTTTTTTACCATAGAAATTTCACAAAATTTTCAACATAGATGCGACTACTCATGTAGAATGTTTGTGTGATAACTGACGTCAGTGTTGGGAATCTGGAAAACATGAGCACACAACATTCAGGTCCTATAGATTAGTTATATCAGTAAGTATGTGTTTTATAGATAGCTTCCCTTCCCTTGTCTAATGGGTAAATAAATGTAAATGCGCTGTGAGTTACTTTGATAGGGTTTTTCTTTTATTTATACACCTTCGCCTCGCTCTGACTGGCGCCATTGTCCTTCGTGCGTTCAACCACGAACGTGGGCGGGAATTCGCTCGAGAATCCCCAGAATGAGAGGGGTGGGCCTTGCAGGGCAATCAGGACCTTGCAGCTCCATCTCGCGGTCGTGCTCGCGGCCGACGTCCGGCCCCGCAACATTGGTGTTCAGGAGCGGAATTCGAACCCCTCCGTCTCCGTAGCGAAATTCACGGACTCTGTACAGGGGTGTATGCAACATGGCTAGCCAAGACGAGCTGAGGGGGGGTAATAGTGTAGATGAACCCATGGTCCAGGACACCACCCCATGCAGGAACTTTGCCCGCAACCAAACTCGGAGTCCGAAATGGCCTCCTTGGCCAATCAAGGACTTCACCACCTCAGATTGGGACTCCGCCCAGAATGAGAGGGTGGGCTCCTCGGCCAATCAGGGACCTCACGACCTGAGAACGGGGAGGGCGGAGACGTTCCCCCCCCCCCCCGAAACAGGGTGATAGATCAGGACGCAGGCGCTCATCTTGATGAGGTACATCACATCTCGTGGGACAACACATCTCGTCTTGGCTGGTCTTGGAGGGGGGACTTCTTCTTGGCGTGGTGGTCGCCATTGGGGTCGTGTCTTGCTGGGCTCATCGTACTGGCCATCTCTCCCTTGGTCCTCCTCCTCCACGGATCGAGCCGCTTGAAGACCGCATGAGGCGGACAGGTCCAAAATAGACCCTGGTCTTCAGCTCGACTGTCCTCCGAGCTGAAGGCCTAAATAAAGGCTTTAGCCACCACTTCTTTGGGTGTGTGTGTGTGTGTGTGTCCGTGGCCCATCTACTACTAAGTAGAAAACTGTTTCAGTGTTTTTGCTTGTATATAGGTGCATTATTAGTATTCGGTTTAGTTCTGCCTCTTGTGTGCTTCCCTTCATTTCCCCATTGTAGTAAACCCCATTTGTTCATTGTATCTGCTCGTTCGTGTCCATTCCTTCATTGGCTGAGCGTGCTGCGTGATGGGAATTAGCTGGCCATTGCCGTTGTAACGGGACAATCGGACCGATGTTTCTTGGCGATTAAACCGCTCGGAATCGCACACGGAACGAGCGCGCTAAGCGACTCGTTTCGTACGAGTGCCGTCGAGGGTGAATTTCCCCGGTAGATTCGCCGTGTGGGTACTTAGGTGTATAGAAATTTGGCTATTCACCCTATTCCACGTGGGTGACCTGTTAGCGATCTTCGGTCCAGTCAGGACCCGTCGGCTCCGGACTTCTCCGGAGTGACGACCTAAATTCCGGGCGATCGGTCGAGCCGACGTTGCAGCTCCATCTCGCGATCGTGCTCGCGGCCGACGTCCGGCCCCGCAACATTGGTGTTCAGGAGCGGAATTCGAACCCCTCCGCCTCCGTAGCGAAATTCACGGACTCGGATCAGGGGTGTACACAACATGGCTAGCCAAGACGAGCTGAGGCGGGTGGGTAGTAGTGTAGATGAACCCATGGTCCAGGACATCACCCCCATGCAGGAACTTTGCCTGCAACCAAACTCAGAGTCCGAAATGGGCGCAGTGGGAGCGGCGGCGCAGGAGTTCCCCCTCCGTCAAACCCCCCTCCCGACCCTTAGCGAAACCGTGACCGATTGTGGCGGATCGGCTTCGCAAGAGTCATCGGGCATCGAATAAATAATTCGGATGATGCAAGCGATGGGGAACGAAATGAAAGAAAATGCGCAAAGAATGAACGGTAAAATGGATGACATGAAGGGCAAATTCTCACACGTACTGTCTCTTATCTAATGTCTCGTCTGCTGAGGACGCATAAGAGCATTCAGAGTGACTCCACAGACACACACCTCTTCCCATTTTTTTCTCTGCACCTCATCGTACCTCCTCAAATCATGCACCTTAGACACCCCCAGTTTTCTTCCCTCCTCACCCCTCCGAAGCGACTGGGAAGTGTGGGTCCGTCCACCACGCCAGGTACAACAGAGGTAATCAACACCTCGTACTTTCTCGCTCTCTAACTTTCCACGGGGTATGTTTCTGATGGCATCTATCTTGTGTAGTGTAAAGTTAAGATTGTAGAAGTTCATTTATATCGGTACAAGTCTGCACCGTGTCCTTTATCGTGTCTCAATATTTGCATGCCCTTTTGCTTCATTATTATAATAAATTGGTTGTGTTATAAATGTACCCAGCTTGTCCTGCCTTTTCCTCAATTGGTCCAGAAATGCCTGCACAGTAGTAGTCTTAGCCAGTACGTTCTACCCCACGTGATTTACTCTTATTAGCTGGTGCATACTCGCAGCTCCGCTCGGCTGCACCTGCTCCGGTGAGCAATTAAGAGTATGCATCAAGGGCACAAGACCACCCTTGGTGCAGCTGTTCAGAGATAAGGTATCACACAAATTGGTGGAATCCTGCCAGGATTGGCAGCACCAATCGGCATTTGTGGTTGCTTAGCAACCCGCCGGCGTGCACAGTTTTCTGTGCCTGGCGGACTCAGGATCAGGCATTCGGGAGGGACCAGAGCGCTTCCCCTCGTGACGAGCCACGAGCCTCGAACCCCGGATCGACAACAGTTTTCCCATCTGATTAACTCAATGGCAGTGTATCGAGCAACGAATGGCACATCACCCAACCCAGCAGCAGTCAGGGGAATCTTTGAACACATCAAACGATTTACATGTGCGATACATTTATTGGATTCGATATAAAGAATACAAATGGAAATGTCATGTAATACTAAAAAGGTGCACATCGACTCAAAATATGGCAGAAAAGGGATAGCATGGAATGTGGATGGTTAAGGGTAGAGCGAAGCAAGGAAGCGAAAGTGTGGTCGAAGGGTCAAAACAAAGGATTTGAGGGGGGAGGGGGAGGGAGGAGGGGTGGTAACCAAAGCATCTCCCCTCAACTCTCCATCCCCAAATCAAACAAGTACAACCCCACCCTTCCTTTACAAGGCACTTTTAACCCGAACAGCTTCAAACATTACCCTTTAGTTCTCAGATTTCCTCCAGAAAAATGTTATCTTCATCATCCCTGTAGCAGATTATAAAAATTTCAAACTATGTGCACACTAAATACTGGAATGCATAACGTTACACGTTACGGGTGCAGAAATGTGCCGATCAAAAGGAAAAAGAAAGAAGAAGAAAAGTGGGATAAAACAGTTGTAGAAAGCAAACGATTAATGTTCACGTGCTTGTCAGGTACATAGCCAACACGATGAAACATGGGCACGAGGTATGCAAGCAACGTTCTCGACTTGGATGGTGTACCCAAAATGTGAATCCGTTTACAGAGTTACAGTTCATCAGTCAAACGTCCATTCCCACCGAATATGGACCCGATTCAGTTTCATTTTTGACCACAACCACCCCCCCCCCCCCCCATTCCACAATAATAAAAAAAACAGATTTACCTGGCAAGTCTCATCCAAGACAACTTGTAGCAAGCCTATTGGAGAAGTGTTAAAGCCATTGCGAGCAAATGTTCACCTTATCAGAAAGCAAAATGTTCAGTTTTGCAATTACCGGGTGACCATAGCCAAATCCAATGGGAATGCAAAACCGCCGAGCATGAGCCAATGGAAAAGGCATTTTCACCGCAATGGTACCGAGAGCACTGGGTTAAAAAAAAACAACAAAAAAACACAACAAAAACCTTTAAATAACAAAATGTAGCAAATCCCACACACAGCCTCAAACAAGCCTTGACAAATTGGAAACACTTTGGTCAAACAATGGTTGCTGGCTTCTGACAATTCCCATTTCATCAATGTCTGTTAAGTATTCAAACTCGTATCCCTTCCCATCTCCATCACCCCACCCATCCCCAAATCCCTTGTAAATCACTCAACCTACAGTCCCAAGGCACTGCATCCCCATTATTTTAGCTCAAAAGCTTAGATCACCTTCCCTGCTTTTCCAGCCTAAACAAACTGCATCAACCTCTGAATCTGCACTAATTTTTCTTAAAGGCCTTCCCCCTCCATCACTCATCTCCTCGCTGCCGCTGTTGTAGCATCTGAGCCTGCATCTGAGCAATCATCGCTTGCATTCGGGCCAGCTACAGATCGACGAGGGAGAGAAGAGTGGGAGAGGCACAGGAGGGAAAAAAA
>CM068957.1:3536461-3548245 GCA_035128595.1 Eptatretus atami | reverse complement strand
ACCATGGAACAGGTTAGTACAGGTTTACATTATACCTGTAACAAGTCACAGATCTAATCTGACCTGACCTGACTAATTTTTGAAAAGGGGGTGTAGTCTTTCTTTCGGCACTGTACATCTTATACAGTATCTTGTTGATGTTTAATGTAATGATTTGGTCAAAGTTTAACTCACAAAATGTAATTCTGATTCCTTCAAATAGAACAGAATTTATTTTGTCATTTAAGTGTTTTCACCTTCCCAATTTAATTGATGTTTCTAGGTATAGAAAGGATAAAGGTCATCACATTTATTCTCTTTTTGAAGAACCATTTCATTTGGATTTTTAGCTGCGTCCCCCAAAGGTGGACAGAGGTTATGTTAGTCTGGGATCCAAGGTCCAAAAAGGGCCTTAAAAATGAAGTTACCTGTCACGGAAAGATATACTTGCAGCCACTTTTTTTTGCAAGTTCAGACCCTTAGGGAACAGAATCCAGAGGCCTGCTCTGCCGAGGAAATTGCAAAATTGGATAAAAAATTGCATTTTTACCACCTACTTACCCTCAAATCGAAACTCGCCTCTCGTGGAAAAATGAAAAAGATGCAGAATGATTAAAGTTAGGGTAATTTTAATGGAAATAGTACTTAAACTTGGCACATTAATTAGAACATAAACATCCTGAAATTGCCACTATATTTTTGAAATAAAATTTCCAAGATGGTGCCATTTTTTTCCAAGTAGGACAATATGTTTGACCATGGATATCAATCAATCTCCATTATACGTTGAGTATTATTCAAATTGTTTCATTGCTTGGTTTTTATAAAAACCATTGCATGGTTTACACTATTAGGGAGTGCAATACAATGTATTGGGGCTGTGTTTCTCGTGTCAAATCTGTTATCCTCCCAATGTTGACCCGAACGATTTAGCACATATATTAAAAAGGTATTGCAAAGTTTGAGTTTCTCATATGTCTGTGACCCTCAGATAAATAATTTGGAAATATACATAAATAAGCCCTTATCTTCTAAAATACTTATTTTTTTCTCAATAAAAATACCCATAGTTAAAAAAAATTCATAGAATATTGACATGTCAAATGATTAAATTATTTTTATTTTATTTAAAAATCATGTACACAACTAATATCAGGCTGGATATTAAGATAACATTTTAATTGTTTGTTTAAATAAAGTAATAAAAATATTACAAAAATGCATTTTGAAACAATGATACTCCCTCTCTTCCAAATTGGCCATCTAGCAGACGACAACATTGAAGCAGATCTCCACAGCAAAAGGTACGTATGTTGTTATAGTATGCATGAAACCGCATTGGAATGTGCATAATTAATGTGCAAGTGACCATGTTATCAATTAAACAAACATACCATAATAGTGGGGCGGCTAAGGCAGTGGTATGTGCATTTTGTGTGAAAAGCATGAAACTTGGCACACTTACACATTGACCCATACCTTAAAAAATTAGATATAGAACCCACTTGCCACGGGCCAATTAGAGGCTCTGGTTACATGTAAAAGTTTTAGGCGGAATAGCATTTATACATAAATAATAAGATTAATTAATTTAATATAAAATACTTCTGCCTAAAAATATTACGTCAGCTAATTAACTATTCTGAATGCAATATTTAAATAATGCCAAAACATTAGGATTTTTGGTTACCATGGCAACAGAATTACAAGCATTTTAATAGCTCTACTTACTGTCCTTATACAAATATAACCCTCCCATTATTTTCCTAAGATGCATATTAATAACATATGTGAAAATGAAATTTTTGTTTTAGTCCGTTTGATGATGCTACTAATAAATAATATTTGTGACATGCAAGTAGCACAGAAGTGCACCTGCTCCGGTGGTAAATAACCAGAAGGTCATCACTGTAGCCACCTTTTTAAATGACTGGCGATCAATTTTCAGAAGAAGGTGAGTAATGCTACATTCATATCGCAGATTTATATACTTCTGCACTCATAATGATAAAAAAATACAATCAAAACATGTAAGAAACGATATAATGGCAAATGAAACCTAACATCAATTTGGAAATCCCCCACTCAAACTTTTGACCAATGTACTACTTTCTACAAGACATGTTATAATGTTATATATATTGTGAACTCGAGATGAACTATGCCCAAATCCTAATTATTTAAATACATATCAAGTCAATGAGATTAATAAAACAAATGGTATATCTCAACATTCATCTAGTTCTCTAGAATGTCAGGTCACTTAGTGCAAGGGAGCAGTCCTTATTTAAATGTGCATACTGTTCTTGCTTTAGAAGAAATTGTCTTATTACAAGTGGCTGTACATGTAATGTTTTTGAGATACAAAGATATTCTTGTAATTATTCTAGACTGCAACCTATAGTACATATGTTGTCTTCCACAGATTATCTGGCATGTGGAGTAGACTGAATAAATCATGGAACCAGAATCAAAAGGGAGAAAAGATCCCGATCTGACACAGATTATTCCAGATGTCTAATTTGTCAGCATGTATCAGAAACTGTGCCGCTCCAACAATTAACGCCACTGGATTATCCAGCACTTCTTAACGCTTCACTAACGAATGGATGAAGTAGCTTTTATATTGGAACGAGACATTATAGATGAACATAACTTTATGCTACATGAACCAAAAATGCATGCAAAATGTCGTAACAGTTATACAAACCGAAAGACAGTTGAACAGAAAATACGAAATGTTAAGACTACTGTGAACAATTGTGACGAACAAGCTCTAGTTCCAACACAGCACATATGGAAAAGGTCAAGTTCTGAGAAACCTATCCGATACAAGCACCAGTGTTTCATTTGTTGCAAAGAGCGAGATAAAATGGGCGAATGGAGCTCTTGCTCATCACAGATCTAGAAGGCTATAACGATTCAACATAAAGCAAGAAGCCTTCATGATGAAGTCATGCTGAAAGAATTACATATGTTTGATAGTGGTAGCATTGACATAGTTGCAGCAGATTTTCGCTATCACCGCTCTTGCATGACAACTTACATGAACAAGAGGATCCACTGCGGCAAAACAGCAGCTGAGAATGTCCATATAATGATGCATTTGAAAAACTGATTCCGAGATAGAAGCGCCCCTATTTCTTGAGAATAAGGTATTCTATATTACAACCCTACGAAATCAGTACAGGACTAAATATGTTCTGTTATCCTCAGTGCCTACATCTTGAGTGGCTGTGATACAGTCAGCTATCCATTCCAAAGAAAGAAGTGGGCTTTCAAATGTGCTGTAGACAATCAGAAAAGCTTCTTCCACTCGCTCAGTATGGCAACCTGCGAGAACTTTATCCTTGATGTATCGACTGATCTCATTGAAGCTGCTAGATTCTTCTTTCTGGCCTCTATACACAATCTGATTTCCTGGTAGTCTGGATGTCCTGCGTGCACACATTTTCGCTACCAAAAAATGTGACCTCAGATGCCTGCCTCCTACAGAGGATGCATTTTACCTTCACTTGCTACGAAGTCTTCACCAAATGGCTGTGTGTAAGAGTGCTCACATTTCGAAACCAGTACACCCAATAGCAACTGCATTCGGCAGAGAAATCAGAATGGCAAACTGGTGCAATAATGATGACAAAGGATCCAAAGCCAAGAGCTGTACAGGAAAAGTTCTGTAAATGCAAGAAGAGAAACTGTCTTCGGAGCTGCCTGTGCGCTCGAGCCAACTCGAAATGTGTTTTTGCTTGCCTTTGCATGGGCGACCACTGATATGTGGACACTTTGAAGCAAACCTCTTGATTCCTGATGAGAACTAAATATGAACTAGTCAGTGAATATTCATTTTCATTGATGAGTGCAACATGATAACATGTCAAATTTTGCAAGACTTGTAAAAAGATGTATTTTAATAAGTGTCATCATGTGAAATATTTTATTATGTATATATATTGAGATGGTCACAACATAAAAGACACAAAAAGAACTCATGTTGTGCATTTATATCGAATCGTTGTGGTGAGAACAGACATTAGTCAGAAATTGAGAGCCATTTGAAAAAAATGTGTAGCCATATGAATTTTTCATTAAATTTAATAGTGTGTTTGTTCTTCGCAACTTTCAAGAAGTCGAATGTACAGTTACTATATCAAGCATAGTAACACACATTGAAATGTTTCTTTACCGGACCAAATTATCGTCAGTCATGCAAAATGGCAGCCATCTTCGAAAGAGTACAGCCACAATACATTGGGTTTTTACGGCCAAAAAAAAGGGTAAACCAGAGCAATGGTGTTCGTAACAAACGACAAGACACACGTTGGATATATTAATAAGGTTGCCAGACTGAATACCAAGTAATAGTGTTATAATTAAATCTACTTGAGGAATAATGTATGGCACGCATCTTTGCGAAAACATGAGCCGGCCATCTAGAAATTTCTAGCTGTATGTGGATTTAGAAAATCCTTTAAGTCGAGATATTTATAATGTGGCACAGATACGTCCTAAAGACGCGATGTTCGAAACTGCCTTCCTACTTACTGTGATCCATAGATTTCAGCTACTATTTAGTATAATAGGAATGTATCGCCATAACTTAATCATGCCGACTGATCTTTTAAATTGTGTTCATCACGACTGCAGCGATTTTTCGATATGGGAGTGGATGAGAGTCAGTGGTAAAAATTGCTATTTTTTTTGTCGATATTGCTAATGTCACTCCGTCAGAGCATGGGCACTCTGCAGATGTCTGGTTTCCGGTAAGGGTCTTGAACTGTGCATAATAAAAAGTAGTGCGCGCCCTGCACCATGTGTTGAGATACTCATCTTTCCAGTAGACGCGGTTCCATCATGCAAAGTTGAGTGCGTGACCCTGGATCCCAGACTATGTATTCACCACCGTTAGTCTGTTTGTGAGCAGGATATCTCAAAAAGTTATGCATGGATTCGGACGAAAACTTGGTGAAAATTATGGGTGTGTGAGAAGAACGAATTGATTTGATTTTTGGTGAAGATCCGAATCTGGATACTGTAATTTTTAAAGTGATTCTTCACCATTGAGAGATGGGGCCAAAAACTATGCTTAGCACAAAATCTCAAAAAGTTTTGGACAAGTTATGACAAAACTAGGTGGATGAGCTTGTTAGGTGATGAGAACCAGCCGATTACATTTTGTTTCAGGCCAGGATCCAGATCCGGCCCATCAGTGGGATACAAAATGTAAACTATTTGGCATGGCAGAGGTATGCGCTCTACCGAGTGCCGTTCTAGTTATTGATGTTTCTTGGTATAGAAAGGACCAAATTAATGACATTTATTATATTTGTGAAGCCATTTCATTTGGAATTTATGTTTTGGTGACAATCCTAAAAAAGTATTCCCCTGATTCACTGCTAATGAATCTGAAAATGCTGAAAATTTATTTTAGCCAGAATGAAACGGTTATTTAATTTATCATGAAGCCAATCATAATCAAACAGATGGAGAAAAAGAGGGTGCTGTACATCACATGTCATTGGTATCCCGATGATTTTTTGAAAACAAATTTTCTTTAGAATTTGAAAGTAATTATTGTCTATCACAAACTTTATGCTTCTTGCAATTATTTTTCTTTGGAAACACTGCTTGCTATAATTTACATGACTTGGGATCGACTGTAATTTGGGTTTTATCCCGTAAATCAAATGCCTTTTCCATCACTTTAACAAGCGTTATCCACACATGTTTCCTGCTTGGTCTATAAAGCCGATTGTAAACTGGTAGTGTAACTTTTAAATTTTCCCAGTTGGAAAACTGCTGCGGTTAGTAGGTGAGAGTTATTGGTCATAGGTGCCCTCAAGGGTGAGACGTTGTTGGTACTGAGTTTACAAAAATACTTTATTTTGCCAAAATGAAACTATCAAGTGTGCCAACGGCCAACAGAAAAACACAAAGACACAAACAAAGGGCAAAAACAACCAGAGAAAAGGATGCGAAACAACATATTCAAGATTGAAATTTGATATTTTTATGAAAGTTGTCATTTATAAAAAAACAATTTTTACCAAAAAAGTGGGACTTGTGAAATTTAAGGGTTTTTTGGGATTTCTTTATGACAAGAGAAGTGTTTAAAGGTTGGGGGTGGGGGTGGAGGGCGATTATAATATTTCAAAAGCTCAAATGACCGAACCTCTCATACGTGACGACACAAAAAACCGCCAACTGGAAACCAAAATTTTAAGATAACCCAACTCATTCCACTCTCAACACTTGATTCTAACATCACAAACCTCATAGAATTGGTTTTCATCATTCTTGCACCGGGTGGTGATGACTTTCTCTTTCTCTGTTCTGGTGTTTCCCATGCCCCTTAAATTGATTGTGCTGCATTGGTCTCGGTCTCGCAAGCTTTTCCCTTCCCTCTCTCTAATGCAACTTCTGTCCCTCTCCCTTAAACTGCTTTTATCCCTCTCTCTTGTTACACGATTTCTTTCCCTCTCCTTGGCAACACTGCTCTCATCCCACTGTGTTGCAGTGCTTCTTGTATTCTTTGCCTTTATGGTACTCCTTCCTTCCATTTTACTTTCAATGTTACTGTCCCATTTCGCACCTGCTGTACCACTTCTAACTTGCTCACTTACGGTGATACTTTTATTTTCTCTCGTAATGCTGCTGTGGTCCTCTCGTGTGGTGCTGCTGCTGTTCCTTTTCAGAGTGACATTACATTTTTCCTTCTCGCTGATTATACTACAACCGCTCCGCTCCCTTGTGGTGCCCCTGTCCATCTCCCTTGTGGTGCCCCTGTCCCTCTCCCTCGTGGTGCCCGTGTCACTCTCCCTCGTGGTGACCCCGTCCGTCTCCCTCGTGGTGACCCCGTCCGTCTCCGTCGTGGTGACCCGTCCGTTCGTGTGGGTGGCCGTCCGTCTCTGTCGTGGTGACCCGTCCGTCTCGTCGGTGGTGACCGTCGCTCGTCGTGTCCGTCGTTCGTGTGGTACGTCCGTCTCCGTCGTGGTGACCCCGTCCGTCTCCCTCGTGGTGACCCGTCCGTCTCCTGTGGTGACCCGACGTTCTTCGTGGTGACCGTCGTTCCTCGTGGTGACCGTTCCCTCTCCCTCGTGGTGCCCCGTCCTTCTCCTCGTGGTGACCCGTTTCTCCCTAGTGGTGACCCGTCCTCTCCTCGTGGTGACCCGCCCTCTCCTCGTGGTGCCCGCCTCTCCCTCGTGGTGACCCGTCCCTCTCCCGTGTTCCGTCCGCTCCTCGTGGTGCCCCAACCATCCTCTCCCTCGTGGTGACCTGTCGCCTCTCCTCGTGGTGACCGTCTCTCTCCTCGTTCCCCTCCTCCCTCGTCCTCTCTCGTGGTGACCGTCCTCTCTCGGGTCCCCTCTCTCCCTCGTGTGTGACCGTCCTCTCCCTCGTGGTGCCCCGTCCCTCTCCTCGTGGTGCCCGTCCCTCTCCCTCGTGGTTCCCGTCCTCTCCGCGTGGTTTCCCGTCTCCTCGTGGTTCCCGTCCTCCCTCGTGGTTCCGTCTCTCCCTCTGTCCCGTCTTCCCTCCTGGTCCCGTCCCTCCTCGTGGTGCCGTCCCTCTCCTTGTGGTGCGTCTCTCCTGCGTGGTGACCCGTCCTCTCCCTCGTGGTACCCCGTCCCTCTCCCTCGTGGTCCCGTCCTCTCCTCGTGGTGCCCGTCCTCTCTCGTGTGCCCGCTCCTCTCCTCGTGGTGCCCCGTCCCTCTCCCTCGTGGTGCCCCGTCCTCTCCTCGTGGTGCCGTCTCTCCTCGTGGTCGTCCTCTCGTGCCTCCTCTCTCTGTGGTGCCCCCGTCCCTCTCCCTCGTGGTTCCCGTCCCTCTCCCTGTGGTGTCCCATCCCTCTCCCTCGTGGTGCCTCGTCCTTTCTTCCTGATGCCATCCTTCTTCTCCTGGTGCCCCAACCCTCTCCATCGTGGTGTCCCCATACCTCTCCCTCATCTTGGTATTCTTGTCCCTCCCTCTCATTATGCTATCCTATCCTCTGACCAATTATAGTATTCTTGTATCTCTCTCTCATGCTTCTCTTTCCTTTCTTCCATATACTTGCTGTTTCTTTCCCGTCTCCTGCTGCTTCTTTCTTTCTCTCCAGTGTGCTTCTTTCTCTCTCTCCCGTGCTGCTCCATTCTCTCTCTCGTGCTGCTAGATTCCCTATCTCTGTGTACTCTCCTCCTCCTCCTCCTCCTCTTCCCCGTGCTGCTCTCCCCTCTCCGTGCTGCTCCTCCCTCTCTCCTCGTGCTGCTCCTCCTCTCTCCGTGGGCTCCTCCCCTCTCCTGCTCCTCCCTCTCCGTGCGGCTCCTCCCGCTTCCTCTCTCCGTGCGGCTCCTCCTCTCCCGTGCGCTCCTCCCTCTCTCCGTGTGCTCTCCCCTCTCTCCCCGTGTGCTCTCCCCTTCTCCCGTGCTGTCCTCCCTCTCTCGTGCTGCTCACCCCTCTCTCCGTGCTGCTCCTCCCCTCTCTCCCTGCTGCTCTCCCCTCTTCCGTGCGGCTCTCCCCTCTCTCCCGTGCTGCTCTCCCCTCCTCTCTCCGTGCTGCTCCCCTCTCCCGTTGCTGCTCTCTTTCTCCGCCATGCTGCTCCGTCCTCTCTCGTGTGTGCTCCTTCCCTTCTCGCGTCTGCTCTCTCCCTCTCTTCGCGTGCTGCTCCTCTCCTTCTCGCGTGCTGCTCCTCCCTCTCTCGCTGTGCTTGCTCCTTCCCTCTCTAGCGTGCTGCTGCTCTCCCTCTCTCGCGTGCTGCTTCTCTCCCTTCTCGGCGTACTGCTTCTCTCCCTCTCTCGTGTACTCCTTCTTTCCCTCGTGCTGCTCCTTTCCCTTTCACTCGTGCTGCTCCTTTCTCGCTCTCTCATGCTGCTCCGGTTACTCTTTCTTGTGCTTCCCCTGTTCCTCTCTCTCATTTTGCTGCTTCTGTCCCTCTCCGTAATGTTGCTTCTTCTGTCCCTGTCCTTGATAGCACTGCTTCTGTGTCTACCCCTTTCTCTTTCCAAACGGGGTCTTGAGGCTCCCCGAGCAAGTGAAGCAGCCCGCAGGCTGCGCCTTAGTTGCTGTTGCAGCCCCCATTGACCTCTTGAAGTGCCTCGACACAAGCGTGCTGGGTGAAGGAGAAGGAAAGATGAAGGAAATGGATGCATATAAGTGATGAAAGGAATGACTAGTTTTTCGAAAAAGCTGCAGTAAATGTTGCATCTATTATGATAATGCAATGAAGATGACTAAGTGTTATTTTAATAGCAATCTTATGTTATAAATTAAATATTTAACATTTGTGGATTGAAAAAAACCTTTTAATGCCAATTACTTAACACCATAATTAAAAAAACAACAATTTAAGTCCAGGCTTTGCTTATTAAGCCTTGAATCAAAACTTGGGCAAAATTAATTTTTCAATATCGTATTGGCAACAACAATAATAATAATAATAATCTATCTATAATTCCAGCAATCTCTGTGTGGTGTGTGTCTGTATGTCTGTCTGCGACCGCTGTTTCTCGACAAACCACTGGTCCGATCTCATTGAAACTTGCCAGGTATATTGATGGGGCCCTGTGGATGTGCCTTTTCAAGTTGATATTAATCGGACAAGTGGTTCTAAGTTTTGGCCATTTATTTACAAACAATGACAGGACGGTGCTATGACATCACGATTGACGTCACAATTGTTCTTTCTTTTTTTTTTTTTGCACGTATCACAATTGACATCACAATTCTTCTTCTTCTTCGTTTGATATGACGTCACAATTGACGCTGGGGACCTGAGTGTGTGCCTTTTCAAGGTTTGATATCATTCTTCTTCATCCGTTTCAGCTGTTTCCCAAGTGTTTCCAAGTTATGGCCATTTATGATACGGTTGGTCCGATCTAATTGAAACAATGCCCCAATCCAGTCGTGTTTACGAGAGCGAAGGAACGAAGCTGCGCGTCGTGCACGCGCAATGGAATCTAACGAAGCACGAGCTACTCACTTGACACGCGACGCGACTCGCGTGACAAGGCGTCGTGCAGCTAAAACGGATGAAGAACGAACTGCTCGCTTGGCAGACAACACTGAACGCGAGGCAAGGTGTCGTGCAGCTGAAACGGATGAAGAACGAACTGCTCGCTTGGCAGGTCACGCACGTACGGCCACGCACGTACGGGCATGCACTAGTAATAATAATAATAACATAGTGAAACAAAGCTGAGTAATTGCAACTCAATAGTGAATCCATGATTGGTATCATAAATTATCTCAGAAATGACAACGGAAAACTGAATAAAATGGACAATGCATTCGTATTTTGTCAGTGAGTACGTCTCTTCATACAATACATTTACATCCTGTCTTCATGCTGCCACACGATGTGCAATGATGGAACATTGTTCCAAGTTGAGTGGCACGATGGTTCAGAATCTGTCTGTACTTATGGGCAGTCGCTGTGCTATCAATTTTGCATCGATCACCAACAACGATGGGTGAGATACAGACCGTAACACGTGCTGATCCTACACCACAGTCAATGATGTACATGTTGACTCGGATACTGCTTTCCTTTTGCCTATTAAAATTAAATTAAAAATCGTTATTGATTGCTCCCGAATAATTTGGACTCGGATCAATTTTTAAAGAGCACACGTTTCCAGCTTTACTCGTCCCACGATTTGTAGCTCGATGCCAGTTTTAGCTTTTGGTTACATCTTCTCAGCAGAGATCTTTGAGTAGGCACACTTCCACTGAGACCGGTTTGTGCGAATGTGCATCTTCACGTTCTCGAGGAAGCATCCGCAACTTGTATCTACGGCAATGTCTTTGTCAATGTCTGCATTTTGATGCTGTTTCTCAAGTAAATGCCACCCTAGGTCACATGATATCATTTTTTGGGGATATACATGATATCAGGTTTCTCCGTTGACCACTTTAAATATTTACAGTTCCAGTTACGCTTTGGATAAAAAGCTTAATGTTTTATTCAATGATGAGAATATATAAAGCTTTATGTTCAAATGATGAGCTTAATGTTCATAATGTAATCCAATACATCATCCATTGTCCAAGTGAAAGCAGCAGTTGTCAATACAATATAAAAATCGTTCAACAATTGCTTATAAATTCCTCCTATCCCTTCAATTTTGAGAAAGTTCCACTGATACACAACTCATTATTCAGAAAAAAAACAGACAGTCCAGTAGCGAGACGACAGATTTCCGATCCAATTGTTATGCAACCATTCTTACGTGTTTCTGCAGCAGCTAGCTGTCGGCTTGGACCAGCTCGAGGGGAATCATGAGACTGTGAAGAGGAAGGAGATGGCGATGCTGACAGCGACGTTGAAGATGAGGACGAGGGTGAAGGCAATGGAGAAAGTGAAGGTGATGGTGAGGTTGAAGGTGAGAGTGAAGGTGAGGGTGAGGGTGAGGGCGAAGATGAAGCGAGTGGAGGTGTTGGTGGTGGTGAAGGCAAAGTGTCAGCTCTTTTCTCCTCTTCTGGAGAATCAGAGAGGCGAAGCTGTGAAAAATGAGGATAAAAGCACGTTATCCGAGTTGACGTATTCACCAAAAACAAGCCATACCTCTGACACAAATTACTCAATATATTTGGGAGCTGTTCATAAGCAGAAACATGAGAGTTTTCAAACTTATATGCTTGATTAGTTCCAATTTCAACTTGAAGATCAATATGTGAGGAAGTCTTCTTGTGGTTTATCAATCATATTTTAGACCACATTGAATGCATTACTACTTTTAACAAGTATGGTGACATACACAGCAAAAAAAAATTTGTGCCAAGTAACAAATGCACCCAAATGCAATACCCCCCCCTCCTTCGGTGAGGGTAAAAATGT
>CM068957.1:3525663-3536451 GCA_035128595.1 Eptatretus atami | reverse complement strand
GAAGTAAAGAATCGCCACATCATGGCAGGAAAGCCAGGAGGTACGCATGTTCACTCTGTCGCCTAGATTCGAATCCCGATCCAGCTATAAACTGTCATCCCGGTGTTTCACAGGCCTGGTGATTCATCAATATGTGTGTCATCTCTCGGATGGACGAAAAACTGGGCGTCACATCCGCCGGAATCCCTCACCCTCTCCCTCCAAACCCTACCCCTCTCTCTCCGTCTTTCCAACCCCTCCCCTCTCTCCCCCTTTCTTCTTCCCTCCCTCTCTCGCCACCCCTTCATCTCTCTCTCCAAACCCTCCCCCCGAGTCCCCCACCCTTCCTCCTCTGTTGAGGGGACTGTAGCACGTACGAATCAGTGAGCCGACCGGTGGTGGAAAGGCCGCTGCATGTATGTACATGCAGGCAGACCTTTGCCAGGAAGATAGCATGGGTTTTAAACGCTCATGCCCCAGGTCTCAGTGTGTGTGTGTGTGTGTGTGTGTGTGTGTGTGTGTGTGTGTGTGTGTTGTGTGTTGTGTGTTGTGTGTGTGTGTGTGTGTGTCGTTGATTTGTATTTACCTATGTGGGTTTTAGAATGTGTTATGGAGCCCTCCCAGGACGGGCTCAAAGTATCCACCTTCATTTCAGTAAGGGGTCACGCTTCATGGACCAAGTTGTGAAGTTTTCTGTTCTCAAAGTTTTGTGTCGAGGGCTCTCTTCATGATCATCACTGAGCCTCGGACAGCTTCCAACTGTAGTTTGTTTGTTGTAATATTCCCAGTGATGGTTTTTAATATCTCTGTGAGGTCCTTAGTCATAATTCCCGTAGCTCCAGCTATCACTGGTACAACTTTGTTATTCTTCAGTTTCCAGGATCTTTTCACTTAATTCTTGAGGTCTTGGTATTTGGCCATTTTATTGATTTCTGCATCGTTTAACCCAAAATCACTGGTATCATCCATCACCTCAATTAGCAATGCCTTATTCTCTCTTTTGGACCCAAGTATGATATCTGGTCGCAACGCTTTGTTTTTGATGTTCACTCTCGATGGGATCATGAGGTCGTACGTGAACGGCACTTCCATGTTTTCAGTCCATGCTTTTGGTTCATGTTCCCACAAATTTTCTGGAACTGGGATATCAAAATTTTTGCAGATGTGCCAGCGGATTACTTTACAAACTCTGTTGTGTCATTGTGTATAGAGCTGTTCTGACATGAGTTGTTTTTTTGTGTGTGTGTTCGGTCATTAAGCATAACATATTGTTGCGGGGCCGGGACGTCGGCCGCGAGCACGACCACCAGATGGAGCAGTAGAGTCGGCTCGACGATTCGCCCGGAATTCAGATCGTCACCCCGATAAGTCCGGAGTCGACGGGTCCTTTGTCTTGGACCGTGAAGCGTCAATATTTCCACCACGTGGTACAGGGTTATTCGCCAATTCTCAAAATACCTAGAGACCACGTGGTGATCTACCGAGTCTTCACACCCTCGACGGAACTCGTACGGAAACGAGCCGCTTAGCGTGCTCGTTCTGTGTGCGATTCCGAGCGGTTTAATCGCCGAGAACCGTCGGTCCAGATGTCCCCTTACAGCGGCACAACGGCCTTGCTAATTTTCCCCAGCACGCGACACGCTCAGTCAATGAAAGAAGGGACGTGAACGAACTGAAACATTTAACAATCGGGGTTAATTTATACAGTAATGAGGGGAAATTGGGGAAGCACATAAGAAGCAGAATTAAACCGAAAAAGCAAGGCAATGATATACAGCGAGAAAGCACTTATACAGCTGACTACTTATTCGACTGGCGCCACGAACACACATACGTACACGCCCAAAGAAACGGACCAAATGGTCTTTAATTGGACCTCCAGCCCGGAGGACAGTCAGGCTGAAGACCAGGGTCTGTCTGGGACCTTTCCACCTCATGTGGTCTTCAAGGTGACCCGATCCGTGTAGGAGGAGGAGAACGACGGCCAAGACGATCACCAAGGCCATGACGACAAACAAGAGCACTCCAAGACCAGAAGTCGGCAGGGCGAAGGCTGGCGGGAGAAGACCATCCGTGCGCAGACACTTTCCAGAACAACTGGAGAACCAGCGGAGAACAACGCGCACACCGCGCCAGACCCAGAACCAACGCGCAGACCGCACCTATAATTATACCCCCTGCTTCAGAAGGGGGGGGGGCACCTCCTCACGACCCTCCCTCTCTCACTGGCTGGTTTTGGCACGCAAAGTCACTCTTTGTCTCTCTCTCACTGGCCAAAACGGGCGGCAAGCCCCTTGATTGGCCCGGGGGCGTGGTGACGTCACGCGGAGCCCTTTCCTCCTGTCGCGGGCCCGGATTGGCTGAGTGGTGGTCACCCCACCCGCTGCACGCCGATTGGTCGAGGGCCGCTTCGCGGCTCCTCCCCGAACTCCGCCTTCTTCCAAAGGACCGCCCCTCACACAGTCGGGGAAGTCTGATTGGCCGAGCAACGGTCACCCCACCCGCTGCACGCCGATTGGTCGAGGGCCGCTTCGTGGCTCCTCCCCGAACTCCGCCTTCTTCCAAGGGACCGCCCCTCACCCAGGAAGTTGAGCAACATGTTTCTGCAGGGGCTCCGCCCACCCCTGACGTCGACCAGAGCGAGGTGAAGGAAGCGAAGTGAAGGTGAGGGTGATGCGGTGTCGTCGGCGGTGATTTCAGTGGTGTAAAAATAAACGAAAAGAAAACCTGACTATTAAAATAACTCCACAGCACAAGAACATTTAATTACCCATTAGACTAGGGTCGGGATCCCAACTGGCAACATGTACTTACCGATATAACTGATCTAAAGGACCTGTATGTTGTGTGCTCATGGCTTTCAGATCCGCAACAATATCACTCTCTTTGCTAACGCCACCTCCAACCCACCCCCTTCCTCGCTCTTCCCCCCTTCCTCGCTCTTCCCCTCTCTCCTCCCTCCGTCATCTCCTCTCCTCTCCCTCCATCCTCTCAAAAAGTTGGAAGTGTGTGTCTCCTCCATAACTCCAACTCCATGAAACCTAGCAGCCTGGAACTTTGCATGCGTACGATGGGAACTCCAAGGAAGTACAAGAGTGAAAATTAGGTGTTTGGGTTAATGAAAACACCCCTTTTGAAGATAATCAATGGCCGAATTTAATTACATCCTTTATTAGGCGCCATCCTCGGTCACCTCGCTCTCTGGGGTATTAGGGCGTATCCTGGGTTACCTCGCTGGGGTTTGAAGCCACCATGTTTTTTGGCCTGCTCAACCACGTGCATGCCTTGACTTGGAACAGGCCACAACGATTTCTTAACGATAAAGTTGTTCTTTTTCACTCTCCTCACTCATATTATCGATACCTATGAATCGCGGGATACATTGCAATGCTTATAAACACCCAGAGACACCAGTGTTCATGGCTTTATTTCATTTCCGCACATACCATAACCTCGAGAATCTCTTAACCTAAGCTGAATTACAAAATTTAAGTTCCAGAATTGAACTTGCAGCAGTTCCGACTGCTAAAAAAAAGTGTTTATTTGTTCAATTTGTACATTGCTTGGGTGTTTCCGAGTGCATGGGTCTATCTATGGCATTTGGTAATCACTTACCAAGAAAGACGCTCCGTTGGAATGCTTGCTTGAGTGCTATAGCCACTTGCCGAGCGCCCTACATTTGATAGCTGTGCAGTTAGTGTCCTGATCAGGATGTACAGTCGGCTAAACAAGGTAGAGGTATGTATACAGCACACACGAACATGGTACATATGGGTAGATACAGTTGATAGCTGTGCAGTTCGTGTCCTGATCAGGATGTACAGTCGGCGAAACAAGGTAGAGGTATGTACACAGCACACACGAACATGGTACATATGGGTAGATTTGGATCTGTAGGGACTCTCCGCAGGTGTGTGGGCATGCCATGCCTGTTACAGGTGCTGTGGTGGCAAAGTTTCATCCTGTATTTTATGGAGGTTTTATCAGGTTTTCCTTTGTCCTCGTCGCTGTTTCTAAAGCATTTAGTTATCGGGTTTGCTTTACAAAGGTTAAATGTTTCTCTTTGTGAGTTACAAAGCAAAATATATTTGATAACGCCCGATTTCTGAGCCATTTGTCGTATTAACGTGTTTTCTAAGTTACCGAGCAAAAAAATTTTTCCACTCGTCACACGCAGCTGTTTATAAAGATTAATGTTTATGCACATCTCCTTGAAACTTCTATATAAATGCAATGTTGTTGTTTTTAATTTGTTTATCAAAATTCCCCTAAAACAAGGGTGAAAGCTACTCAAGGTTTTTGGGTTGTATACATTACGTACGAGTCGGTAATCACACGAACTCCAATATGCTGACTCCCGAAAACTTGCCGCTATCAGCCAAGCATTAATATATCGTGTGTGTGTGTGTGTTTTTTGTTCATAAAGCATAGCATTTTCTCTCTGCTAACTCCCCTCACCCCACCCTTCTCTCTCTGTCCCACCCTCGTTCAACCCCTCTCGTAATACAGCGCAGCACCCACCCACATATCTCCATCTCTCTCTCTTTCTCTCTCGGTACTTTGGGTGTGGTGTCATGGCAGCTGCATGGTTTCTTTGAGGCTGCGAGCTTTGTTTGTTGACCCTTCTATCCTGATTTGCTCATCAGATTCTCTCAGCGAGGGAGCCTCGTGAGTGGAGGTGGCCAATGGGCCGACCACGTGCCTCGTGGTTGCAGCAGATTGATCAGCACCTCAAGGAGATGGGGATGGGCCAGGCATCTGCCTGGGGGATGGCCAGACGGAGGCCCCTGGAGTACCGGTGGAAAGTGGACTCAGCAATGCGCTGCTCCAGTGCATGCTCCCAAACCTGACCTGACGTGACGGGATGCCATGTTTTCTCATTGGTTTAGTGTGAGCTGTGCCAAATTGTGTCGGTTTGTCGTAGTTATAACATACGCTGAGTGGCGTTTTTTTTTTTGTCTTACAGAAAGCACTATCTCTTTTTCCCCCATAACGCGGCACAGCCTGGGAGAAACTTTCATGTAAAAAAAAATGTCGGCACATTCATGGTACGCGGCCTTCGAGGCCCTTACACGGAAACATGGCGTGGTCTGTGTTCCTCCTAACGAGGTGAATGTGGAAGACATCGTTATCTCGACTGGTAGCATTATCAGGCTCGAAAAAAATCCGTGCAGCTTCACGGATGAACAAATGGGTGTTGGTGTTCGTAGTGGAAGAGCAGTTAGTACAGAAATCGTCGTGGCCGGGTTATCTACCAAAAATGGACACTTTGTCCTGGCTTCCCCACTTGACACCCCAGCTGTGAAAGTGCTGTTATCTAATGTTCCACCATTCATCTGGAATTAATTGCTTTTAACTGAGCTATCTCAGTTTGGTACAGTAGTGTCCCAGATAACAATGTTACCTCTGGGCTGCCGTAGCGAGCAGGCTAAGAATATCATGTCCTTCCGACGGCAGGTGGACATGGTGCTTCCTACATCCAACGTGGACAAAGCACTAAACGCAGTATTTAAATTTCATGTTGGCAATCACGAGTATCAAGTACAGTATATGCGTCAACGGAAACGTTAAGATGCTTTAACTCTGCGAAGTTTAGTCATTTAAAACGTTTCTGTCCCCAATCTGCCCCCTCTGTAGACGAGAAGACGGCCTTATTTGTTGACACTGCGTCCCTTGCTCATCCCGACACTGTTATACCACCTACCGCAGTTATTGTCTCAGACGACGTGCCATCAACATCGAAAAATTCCGATAACAATAACGTTTGGGGTGGTTTTACATTAGTTTCCTCAATAAGAAAGAGGAAAACACCTCAAGATTCATCTGTACCTCGTAAAGAAAAGGCGGCAATTATAGTCAGAAACATTGGGAATGCTTCGATCTGTCCAGACTATTACGAGCAACCAGTACGAATCCCTCATACATGAGAATGCAGACTCTCTCTGCCTGTACCCGAGATCTCCCAAAATGCTAAGGAGGAAAATTATACTGCACCTCAAGAAAACATTAAAAGTAAAACTGTTCCATCTCCCTGTCATGTGAACGAGGTCGAACTGCATCGAGATTCCACCGAAAAAAAATAAAAGGAAAAAAAAACTGATTGTACCCTTAGTGCCCCCCCCCCCCCCTTTCTTTACAATGCCTTAATTTGCCTTATGACAACCTTCCCACCCCAACAGTGTCTGTGCCAGCTGTTTTACATAACGTGTCTGAGCACACGAATAAAACTGAGAAAGAACCTCAAATTATCAAAGTTGTCACAGATTCTCCCATTCCCCCCTTCACTACCAGAGGTTCCTCCAATTTGTCTACCCCTTCCTGGTCCTATTAATACGGAGCACGCTGACACCTGCACACCACAAGTGACTCCAGAGCCTGAAGAAACAGTCATTGAAAGTCTCCCGGATAGTGCTTCCGACATGTCTGAAGGGGAATCTTATGAAATTGAGGATTTCCCCACAACAAACGAATCGAACGTATCAACAACACAAAATTTGAAATTCCTTAACCACACTTTCAGGTAAAGACACATCGATATCAAAGAGCATTTTCCGGACCTGCACAGGTTTATCGACACGGCGAGGAACATCATCCGCCGGCCTAGCGAGCACCACTTCACTGAACCTCAGTGCAGCAGGCTAAAGAAGTTCATTGTGAAAGCAAAAGAGGAACTCAAACAATGATCTTTGGAAGTTTAAACGTCAATGGCGGGTGATTTCAATTGTACTCTACAACGTAATCTGGACAGGAACGGCGCGGAAACCCCATCCCGGACCGGCTAAATTACGAGCCAATGGAAGAGGATATTTTAGGTTCCATGACCTCTGGCATCAACAAAACCCCATGACGCATCAATTCACCTGCTGTAAGGTTGCAAATAACCAGGTATCCCAAGCTAGGCTCGACCGGATCGAAGTAAATTCACCCTTTATCAACCTCTCCCCTCCCACAGGAATTTTCCCCTTCTGGTTTTTCAGACCACCACTTGATTACTGTGAGCTACCACCCACAGATGTCTTTGAATCGCCATCTATTCTGGAAACGAAATGTCACCATTTTAGAAAACCCCTCTTTTAGGGCCACGTTTAAGGATGTATGGTCTGTTTTATTAAATCAAAAGCATCAGTTTACAGATCAGCATTTATGGTGGGATAATACAAAGGCACAATTTAGAGATTTTTGCCAAAATTTTTGTTTCCAAACAACACAAGAGGAACGTATAACAAAGGCCATTTTAGAAAAGGAAATTCTACAGATTCAAACAAACCAAAAAAAAAAAATCACCCTTTCCCCCAACAAAAACTGAGGCTGAACGAAAATAAGGCATTCCTTCACGCAGTAATTGAGAACCAAACCCAGGGAACATAAACAACATTGCGGTTTCAGCATCTCAACCTTTTGGACACACCAACCCGTTTTTTCTTTGATTTTGAGTCGAAGGTTCCTCACCCTCAAATTACCACCCGAAAACACCCTGACAGCTCTGTCATCACTCACCCTGAAGGAGTCAAGAGGGAAGTTAAATTATTGTTCTCTAACCTTTATTAAACAACCGAGGTTCATTTAAATGGTGTCTCCCATTTGTTACGTCTGCCACCGAAGGTGAAGGAGATTATGTTTTCACCACTTTCTGTCTGTTTGTCTGTGTACAGGATATCTTAAACAGTTGTGGACGGATTCGGATGAAACTTTATGGGCAGGTTCCGGTGTGTGACAAGGATGAACTGATTAGATTTTGGTGAAAATCCGGATCCGGATCCGACTACTGGAATTTTTAAATGATTCTTCACCATTGAGAAACAGGGCCGAAAACGATATACAGCACGATATCTCAAAAAGTTGTGGACGGATACGGACAAAAATTGGTGGACACGTTGGGTGTGCGGCAAGGACGAATTGATTCGATTTTGATGAAGATCCGAATCCGAATCCGGATACGAGAATTATTTAATTTTTAAAGTGATTCTTCACCATTGAGAGATCGGGCCAAAAACTATATATAGCCTGATATTTCAAAAATGTATTGGGCCCCGATATGTTCTCGTGGATCAGGCATTGTGTGACGGAGGTGTGCGCTCTACTGAGTGCCCTTCTAGTTTGATGACATTTCTACCTTAACCCCAGAGCAAAGACAGAGCCTGAAGAAACCACTCACACTTGAGGAACTCTCCATCACGCTAAAGAGAGCCTTGGCAAAGGAAAATTACCTGACATTGACGAATTGCCAAAATACTTTTTTGAATCTTTCTGGGACCTAATTGGGCTCAAACTGCTCTCGGTCTTCCAGGAGAGCCTCGAAAAGAACAAACTCCCACTGAGCTGCAAAAGGGCAGTATTTCCCTTGCTTCCCAAGAAAGGTGATCCTTTGCTCATTTCCCAGTGGGGGCCGGTGTCGTTACTGTGCACGGACTATAATATATTTTCCAAACCTATTGCTTTGTGCTTTTCCCCCTTCCTAAAAGACATGATAAACGTGGATCAAACCTATTGTGTTCCTCGTCATAGTATCCATGACAATATTTCTGTTATTCGTGATTTGATTGATGTTTGTGACATTTCTCATGAACGTGTTGGCCTAATTTTCCTCGATCAGGAGAAGGCCTTTGATTATGTTTCTCATGAATACCTGTCCGAAGTCTTCAAACGATTTGGTTTCGGACCTTTTACTTTATCATGTAAACATTTTATGTTATTCTACTCCTGTATATGTGCTCTACTCAATATCAACAATGAGCTTGTGCCCCATTTTCGTATTGAAAGAACTGTTAGACAGGGCTGTCCACTTTCAGGTGCTATATACATCATATCCCTTGAACTCCCATTAAACACTCTCCGTAAGTCTTTGTCTGGTTTTACTGTTAGAGGTATAAACCATAGTATAAAGACCATTGCTTACGCTGACGACATATGTGTTTGAATCAAAAACTCTGATGGCATGGCCAAGATGATGCATAGTTTAGAGCTCTTTAGCAAAACCTCATCAGCAAAAATGAACTGGCTAAAAACAGAAGCACTATGGCTCGAACCCCTTACCTACCCCCACTCTCCCCACCCCACTTAACCCCCATCTCTCCCCGCAAACGTCGCCTGGAGGAGAGACGGGATCAAGTTTCTGATGATCAAGCACTCTATCCATGGGTAAATTTGTCTTCCTTTCCTTCTCCTTCTCACCCAAAAGTTTTGGCAAATACGACAACGAATTGGTCCATCAGCGAAGCGACGTGTCGGCTCTGCTGGTATTTTTATAACTCTTTTCATTAAGTATTTAGTACCTAAGACTCAGCCACGGTCGGAGAACTGTCGACATCCCAGACCCGGAGCGGATGCTCGAACCATTATGCCACCGAGCCTGATCGCAACAGAGCTTTTCAGGAGCAAGCAAGGTGAAAGAAAGGCTTTGGGCTTTGTGGTGTTAAAAAGCCCACCACGATCTAATGAACCTGCTCCCATTTTTGTTAACAACATGCGTGTCGTATCGGAAAAAGGTCGGAACGTTTGCAGTGATGATGCAATCAAGTATTTTTCCATTGATGCAGTTGTGGATTTTTCTTCTCCATCGAGGAATTTTCGGATTTCTCTTCCTTTGATTGGGTTCTATAAGAAAAGAAAAGAAAAACACACAAACTGTACACACAATTGATTGGTTAGGAAAATACCATTTACCTTCTTTGCAGGTGAATCCTCTTCTGTCATTTCAGATGTTGAAACATGGGTAATATCTCCGATCTTCTGCTCCAATCCCGTTTCATTCCCTCCAGTGACACCTCCCCTCTGCCAGATAAGTTGACCAGACATTATGTTTTTTGCTTTAAGGCCTTTGGTTAGCAGAGTTAATGATGGCTTAGTACAAACATCATGGCCATAACGGATAAATCCAAAA
Source organism: Eptatretus atami (assembly GCA_035128595.1). Taxonomy (NCBI): domain Eukaryota; kingdom Metazoa; phylum Chordata; class Myxini; order Myxiniformes; family Myxinidae; genus Eptatretus; species Eptatretus atami. The sequence goes on along the minus strand of CM068957.1, from coordinate 3,526,592 downwards.
TTTCCAGTTTAAATGCGCTTCCTAAAAATGACGATCAGCAAAACAAGAACCACGCAAGGAAACTTTTTCTGATTGGGTTACTACCGCACGATGGAGCGGTGTTTGTGGGTTAGCCAACAAACCTCAGGTTCCACCTGTCGCCGTGAGTCAATTTCCCTTGGTTCTCGAAGTAGAGAACCTGGTAAGCTGGAAGCAAACTTAAAGCCAGGTCCTCTTTTCTGCACATGCAAAAGGAAGGGTGAAAAACAGTGAAGATGAGCTTGGCGTCTGCACATCGGTGACATTTCTGGTTGTTGGATTTTGTTTTTTTTAACAACTGCAGGAAATGAAGTAATGGAAGGTGAGAGGAAGTGGGCATCTCATACAGAAACACACAATGAAGAATGGTAACATGGTGGTCGTTATGTAGTGTGAGGAAGGAATGCTAAAACAATTGAAGAGAATAGCATCACAGCTGAATATTATAAGATAGATATAATATATATAATATATATATATATAATATATATATATATATATGTATATAGTAATCCCCCGTTTCTCGCGGGGGTTACGTTCCAAACCTCCCCGCGCTAAGTGAAAATCCGCGATGAATGGACGCCTCCCCAAAAAATCGATTCGTCTGGTCTGGTCGGTTTGGGAGTGATTGGGTTTGAGGTGCCTGAGATCGACTAGTCTGGTCTGGTCGGCTTGGCAGTGATTGGGTTTGAGGTGCCGGAGATCGACTAGTCTGGTCTGGTCGGTTAGGCAGTGATTGGGTTTGAGGTGCCGGAGATCGACCTAGTCCTGGTCTGGTCGGTTTTGAGGTGCTGGGTATGAGCAGTGCTCGTCCAACGGCGGCAAACCTTTTTCCTCCGCCAAGCATATATCGAGCAACTTTACCTTAACCTTCTCCTGGAGCGTCCCAGGACCTTCCTCTGGCGCTTCGG
>CM068957.1:3500981-3514352 GCA_035128595.1 Eptatretus atami | reverse complement strand
CATGACGTTAATACTTATACTCATAATAGAATACGGTTCATTACCACTGTAACACTCACGGATTTGTTATATTTTACACTTTACTAGATACTTGCGCTTACGCGATCTAACATTACTAGCTACATTAACTGTCACGCGCCCGACCAAACTACTGCTTATAGTCTTATGCTTATACTATGGATTTACTTACTCGGCATTAATCTACTCAACATGTGTTCTGGAACATGATGGCGATTGCATTGCGATTCCTTTGTTGAAATATCTTTGAATTCCCCAATTTGTATTCATTCCCCGCCTAACGCCAATAGTAAACGTTAATGTCTTGAGATGTAGTTACTTGTTAGGTTTTTGAACCCCTTTTCAGTCAAGCTTCTTGTGCTGTATACCGGGAGAAAGCTTGATCATTGTTATTCATTTATTAGGGGGTTCGTTTACATCGACATGTTTCTTGATAATACCAACGCTTACCAAATATTAATTGCTGCTGTATTCAATTGGGACCGTTTTTAATTTAGCGTGTTCAAACATGAATACACATAGTTTTAAAGCACGTACTTTCAGTTCATTGCACGGTAGGGTATTCTCGACAGCCATTGGTTTCGACGCTATAAAGTCGCAGTGATTACATAGTTGATTCGATGACAACCTTATTTTCTCTCCAAGCTAGCAGGATTTTAAACATGGGCTAGCTGCTTACTTTATGTTCCCCATACCTGTTTTTACTCACACGGTTTCGCCGGGTTTTAATTTTTTATTCTTGCTAGGCAATCCCGTCTAAACTGCGTTATTTAATTGGGTTGTTTTTCAGTGCAATATATGACGTTTAGTGTCTATGCCACTTGACGTTGCCTTCGGACTTATGACTCTCGCGACCCTTTTCTATATGCTTGTATTTGACTCGTTAACACATAAGGTGTTCGCCGTGGTTTTTTTTAACACGCGAGGATCTGTCAGAACAGGGCACAAAGATGCCCAGCGATGCGTTCGAAACAGTGTCGACCTTACAGTGCGTGAGTTACGTTTCTTAAGATATTTCAGCCATGCATGAATTTCACGACTATCGAACGGGACTGGCGTAATATTATGCCAAGCCCAGCCTTTCATGGGATTTCGAGCAAATGCCTTAACGTCGTACTCAACTCCCTTGCTATGACGGTCTGTTTGACCTTAGCATTTGTTAAGCCCATTTCATAGAAATGGCATACCTGTGGGCAATCGTCAGTGTGCACTGCATGTTGAAATTGTTTTCCTCTACTTTCTTCAAATATGCCCATCGGCGTTTTGATTTCATCCGGGCGCGTTCCGCAATTTATCAACAGCTATGCCCGAGTTTCGCCTGCGAATCACGGCGTATCTAGCGGCCGGCAGTGGGTTTTAAGCGAGATTTGTAGAACATCGTGTCTCTGTTTACTGACGTCCAAAGTAGCAATTCGTTGGTAAGTTTGTAACACAACGACATTCTGTCCGTTCTCATTTTATGCATAAGCGAACTCAACACGTTGAATACGCCAAAAATCAAAATAAAAACCCAATCATTCAGCGATACGTCCGTTAGTATCAATTTTTTAACTCCATTGTGCTTAACGTCAAGTTTGGTGACAGCCTTCAGAGCGCCTCGCCTCACTTCTTACTCTCTTTACTATCAAATATGCACATTAACTGGCCGTATTATTTGAATGAACACTTATTTAAGATGTCCAATGCTTCTTTAACATTGTACAAATAATAGTCTTAATACCGAGTTACGCCCAGACCTACGTCCATTCAACGTTCTGATGCATCTTTGGAAGTTTTACCAACGCATGCCAAGTCCGCACCCCAAGTAAATATAATGTACTTTGTTACTCAACAAACATTCGCATCAACAACAAGGTGATTATCCATGTCATCTGCAAACAAGTTTACAATGTCCTTACTTTACCACAACATCGAGAGCAGGATTCCGCAGCAAGAGTTTGAAAGATTCGTACTTGTTCTCGAAGCTGCGATGAGAGGAGAGGTCGTTCTCGAACTTCTTTAGTAGTGATAAGTTTTGTATGGTAAACAGACGACGAGGTTCACTGAATGTTTCTGGAGGAATACAAATGTGGTGGAATCCATTCCCAATTTATATTCGGTCCTTGATATCGAGGAGCGATCTCACACGAACGTTGATGGAAAACCAGCTAATTTATTTACATGTGTGGAACGCTGCCCCAGCAAACTTCTAAGAATATTGAGTGTTTGTAATTGGCGAGATCTCCAAGAAGACCAGACCTGGTGTTCTCTGCAGTCTTGGCAGCATTGGGAGTGGTTAGTCCGTATGGTGAACTTACCTACTTCTTACATGGACATCATGGATGGTGATTATTTGATGCCTCGCGTGCATGGAGTGATCCGACACAATCCAAAATGCTTCAGAATTGCTTCGCTGATCGATGGAGTACAGTCAGCACGTAATATCACAGGTAATAACGTTCTCAGCCAGATTGAGATTCTCGATTGTTCACCGTATGTGAAATGTTGGAATTGTTGACGCTTGGATGTTAAAGAATAGTTTCGTTTGTTCCTTCTGCCTGGGAGTAAACGCTACCTCCTCAGGTCAACTAAATCAGGGTGCCGTGTTCCTGTCACTGATGAAAAACAAAGAACTTGGTTGTTGTACAAGACTTGATCGTTGGTGTCATCGATGGTGCGGCATTTCTGACTGTGACGGTGATTGTGAAAACTGCTAAGGCGAACACACTTTGTGCATTCTCCCATTCCAAAATACTAACTGCTTCCCCCAGCATGTTTGTTGACACAGGACTGCTGGGCATTTGGGCGTCAGTCTCCTGCATGTTGTTTGGGTCCATTCGAAGCCTCCTTTAGATGATTATAGAGCTTGCATTGGGGCAGTTTGCTGTCCTTGGGTTTTAGTGTTGATGCCAAATTCGTTGCATTGTCCGCTCTTAAATAAAGAAGTCTGATGCAACGTTTGCTTGCTGGATGTCGGGACGAGCTCTGCCTTGAGGATATCGTTTTCCGTGGGTTGAGCATGGAAGCAGAGGTGCGGATTTCTCTGGCTGAGAGAGCCACGACTATTGAATTTGATCGGCGTATGCTCGGTTGAACTGCTGCATCATTTTGAGCGCCTGCCATGTCAAATTTATTGGCTTCGAGCGCCGCAGTTATGTGCGAGATGCAGGCATGGGATGCTGCATAGCAGCATGGTCGAGAGCATGTGCATGGCATGGGCGCATGGTGAAAATTGCATGGCTTGAAGCTGGTCGAAAGCATGGCGAGTGCATGGCACTTCGAGAGCATGCGTGGCATGAGCAGGTCGAGAGCATGGGCCGGGGCATGGCAGCTGTCGAGAACGATGGGCTGGGCTGGCAGCGTCGAAGAGCATGGCGGCATGGCAGCCTCGTCGAAAGCATGCGTGGGCATGGCAGCATGTCGAGAAGAATGGCAGCATGGTCGAGGATGGCCGAGGCATGCAGCATGGTCGAAGAAGTGGGCGGGATGGGCAGCATGGTCGAGAACATGCGGGCAATGGCAAGCATGTTCGTAGAGCATGCGTGGGATGGGCAAGCATGTCGAAGACTCTGGCAGGCATGGGCAGCATGCAAGAGCTGCGAGGCTGTGGCAGCATGTCGAGAACTGATGGCATGGGCAGCATGTCGGAAGCTCTGGCAGGCTGGCAGTGGTAGGCATGGGCGTCGTGGCATGGGCAGTGGTCGGACATGGGCATGGGCAGCATGTCGAAAGCGAGGATGGGCATGGGACATGTCGAAAAGCTGGCGGCATGGCAGCATGTCGAGAATGGGGTGGCATGGGCGCATGGTCGGAAGCTGGCGTGGGCATGGGCAAGCAGATGTCGAAGCGGCGAGGAGACTATTTGTTGTCGTGGTTATTTTAGCGCAAGGAATCCACTTCGCTCTATCTTATGTCGATAGTCACTACTGTCATTTATTATGTTGGTAGTGACTCGATAAAACGAGAAAAGTTTGGAGAAGTGCATAGTGTTAAGTGTATGGAGACGACGATTCCTGGTACTCGTGATCCACCGCGTCTTTGCTTCTGGAAGTACTCACTGTTGGTGTAGGGTCCATGTTTGCATTTTTTCAATTTAGCCACTAAAGAAAATTATGAGTTCACGCAGTTTAATCTGGCAGTTGAACCGGCAAGACGTCAGAGTTGTTGAGTGCCACGTCTATATCCAGGGCTTCGCTATCGTTTTATTATCACTTCTCGTTAAGACTGGTGTGGATTAATGGTAAGTGGGTTGGCTTGAAGGTCTTTGTTTGAGTTTTGAGCCCTTTTTGTCATTAAATACAACAGTGGGTGGATCGCCTGTCATCATTCTAGGTTAAAATGCGTACCGCTTACTCGTTAATTTATCCATCGGTATCCTGCTTAGTGGCGACTCCAGGATTACTCTAGCCAAATGAAACTGCCTTGGCAGTCTGCCCCCATGCACTCGATGAGAGTGTTATTGGAGTACCTCGTTACAGGGTGGGCAGTTGACAGAATGCATTTTGCAAGGATAGCTATTTGTTCGCATGGCTTCAAGCGTTGGCTGGAATTGGAATTTGTTATGGTGTCGAGAGCTCACACTCTTCTGAAGGCCTTGGTTTCCGTAACTCGCAGCGACGGCGTCTTTAATGTCATTCCGAGGAGCACCCTGGTATGATCACCCTCCTGTGAAATGGGACATATGCAAGCTGATCGATCAACAAGCTCGCAGTTGGTTGAGTGGCGTACCTCGAGCCATCTGCATCGCCTCTATACGCCTATTATTCTTGATATCAATTAAATAACCAAGTCGTCGTCTTTTATTTGATTGCTTTTCGGTCGGACCTTCGGACGATCTTGTATTGAGATTCAAAGTGCATGAAGCGTCTATTTTATGTTCGTCATAGTTTATTGTATGAGTCACAGTGTTCGGAACTGTGAAATTTTTATTTGAATGCTTATACTCCTCTCTGCGTTCGCGCTGACAAGAAATTATTTTGCCTTCTGACCTTAGTCGTAGTTCAGTGTCTAATAGAGGTGGCAAAGGTGTGAGCCGTTCAAATCTCTTTTTGATCATTATAACTCTGTTTGTCAGATCATACCTTTGATTTGATTATGAACGCCCTTGTTTAAATGTATTGCTCGTTATTATTCTGGCACATGCCGCGCACATCGGCAGTTCGAGCGATTCACCCCGTGGTTTGTTCACGTCTCGTGCCAGAGACATTCTCCACGGTCCTTGGACCTCGACTCATGCCTTTTCTGCCCCGTCTGCGTTGTTATGTACGCCGTGCCTGGTTTTTCCATATTGCCATCCTTCAATCAGTTTTTGCTGATTGGGCTGCCATTTTTTGACAAGTCGGTTGATTAGGCGCACTTAACACAGGCCGCGCTTTTTGTTTTCGAAATTTATATAAATCTTTTGCTTTTCATTTCAAAGTCCGTGCTCGTCACGGTGCAGTCCATCAACGGTGCTCAACGCGTCCACGAGTCTGTATCCTCGTAAGTTTTCACTCGGTTGTCCTCTGGCCTCGAGGTCATTACATGCTCCCGACGACTGCGTACGTAGTCTAAGCGACTCCCACTCGATCAAGGTCGTGGTGACCATCAGCTCCAATGAATGCTCTTGTTTTAGCACAATAGGGGTAGTGCCTTCTTCGAACTTCCTATACTCCATCTCGGTATGCCGGTTGCCACTGGATTCAAACCAGTCGCGATCAGTCCAAATGGAGCTTCCCTTCGGTCGTCCTCTATATCCTATTACACTTGCTTGCCCTGTTCTCTCCTCTAGTCCAGCCCCTAATTCACATGCGCATATAAAATGCAAACCCTCATCTGCTTCACAGTTATCTTCTGTCAAGCACGTTCTTCGGTTTTGATTTATTTGCATGCCTCAATCAAGGTTCTCGAACGTGCCCTCAGTCACCAGTCCCTACCTTTGCTATTCTGTAGGTGCGTGGCCTCCGGGATCACAGCAATGCTTGGGCCTCATCACCTACAGTGAACCCCATTGGTCAGCACCCCTGAAATTTTCGATATCCATACCGCCTCCTGCGCTTCCTCATATATTCTATTATCCCTTTTCTCTGTATTTCTGAGCCCATAAATTACATGGTGGTTCGCTGTCTGCCGCGTGCAAATCGCCCGGCAGTCCCCGTTGTTTGCCATTCAATTTTTCTTAATTCGTATACCCTCTCGGTGGCTTGGGGACGTTTTTTGGGTGGCTGTTGCTGCTGTGCAGTTTCCCTGTTTCCTTACCCCCCTGTGTTACTGTGCACGGCCACGAAGGCTTCAAATCAGACCTAGGTCTTAATGCAGCCCTTTCAACGTTTCACCCCGGCTACTTTCCCTTCCCTTGCAATCTGAGCTGCGATTACCGAAGTGGTCAGCCCATTGACACGTAGTGAGTGGGTTTACTACTCAGGATATCAATTCTAGTTCTCACTGTGACGCACCTCAGTTAGTTGCGTAGGGTTGCGGACATCACACAGCCTACCGAATGGCTTTGCACATCAAGGTGACCCCGTTGCGACACTTGAGCTAGGCAGTCAGGTCTGGAATTCATCTGCGAGGCCCGAGGATGCGCTGCTTCTGCCTTATCCCTGCGTTTGAAAGGTAATCTATGCTGTCGTGAGTAATGGACGTACTCTGATCTGACCCGGACTCCCCCGCGGGCGGTTGTTATTAGTGCATGTATTAGCTTTGTTGGCTCTACTCTATCACTCACTACTACTGCCCCCGTCGATATTGTATCGTTTCTGCCCGGCAGTTCTAAGTTCCGTTTCAGTTACTTGTCGAGGCACTTTCTGGTGGTTTCCCTTTAGCCTTCAAAGGTTCGCAATGGTATCACCACAAGCGGTTTGTTCCAGTTTCACGTTTGAAATCGGGGTCACAGACCACGAGTCGACGCCTTCCAGCTCCAATGCCAGCCTAGTCTGATTGACCGTGTTCCTGTGCGTTAACCAGTCATTCAAAGCCGCAGGATCCAGAATTGAACTGATATCTATAATGTATGAACCAACGGCCCTGACACGCGAATTTCTCAGCATGCAGGACTCCCATGGTCCTGAATGGTTTTTTCTGATCACCAGATCGAGCAGCCCCGCCTTTTTCGCATTCAAACAGTCCCGTTGCTGCCCAGGACCTGGCGTCCGCTAGCCCGGTGCTCACGATACATAAGATCTGTCTGACCCTCCCAGTCAGTTTAATCATCTTGGTTGACTCTCTGCTCCGCTACTCCGATTACCACGCGGACTACAGACCGCGGCCACCTGAGTAAAGGTTCCACATCAGCGACACCCCCAACGAGATCGGGTGGTCTAGCGCCCCAGGTGCCATCCCCTTCACTTGTGTGCCGTAATCCTCTGACAGGGAGGGACGGCACGGCTTGCGCAATGTCTAAACATGGTTACATCTCAATTTCCCTCAATACACGTACCGCCCCACCCTGCACGACCGAATCCCTACCTTGCCGGATGCTTTACTGGCCGAATCCAAAGCGTAACATGTTCAACGACGCGAGCCCAGAGCATGGCTGGTCCACCCCGTGGTCGTTGAAGGCGGTTCGCAACCAGTTTACGTGGTCCCTGCAGGAAATCTGTGCCAACATGGAAGCTGTCGCCTCCGCACTGCAAGTCGGACCGTGGCTGTACAAAAGTCCGCTGTGCGTGGTTTCGTTACATGATCTACATGGAGCTCAAAGCGTCTGTCCAAGTTCTCGGCGACTTTCTTGCCATTTTAAGTAAGAGGTTCTGCTGCGCAACTCCCTATGACTCTTTCCCTTCCCCTTATCTGTTATTCATGGCCTAGATCATGCATAAGCAGCTAGTATTGGATCAGATCAACGATTCCCCAGGGTTGTGTTTTGCTACACTGCTCACAAATTTCCAGCAGGTCGACATGCCCCTAGCCAACTGCGCCGGCTATCCAGGAGTAGTGGGGTGGTTTTGCCGTACGTTAAACACTCTCCTTTTCCGCGAAGACAGCCCAACTAATAAATCATGATTCCGCAAGGAAGAAGAATCCACCTGGCTCCACACTCTGTGATTACCCTTTTGAACTACTGTGACTGGGATGAGGCCGAGTGTTAGTGTCATATTAATTTTGTTTTTAATATCATTTAATTAATGTATTTACCCTTTTTATTTCTGACACGTCCCACTAAATTTATTCTGCCTTCCTACGTCTAGTACACTTTTTTAAATCCCTCAAGTCAATTCCACTTCTATTTACCATTTTGTCTTAAGGTATTTCGTAATCTCACACAGCCATTTTATAAGCTCGCCATCAGATTGCACCCTTATGCACTTAGACACCGAACTCCACGCTGCGGGAGTCCTCACCGTCCTGTTACTTTTTCCCCCGACTACGCAGCCAGTGCGACTATCGCCGACTTATACGCCCTATTGTCCACCGTTTTTTTCGTGAATGGTGATCGCTCATTCTGTCCGTGCTCGTGCGCCAAGAACAGTCTACAACTCGGCCACAGCAGGCACACTGGTAAACTAAATCTATTATTCACTCCAAGCATAGGTCAATGCTCCAATCGTGAATGCCTAATAATCTTTTTTGTTTGTTTTTACCCCCTTTCACCCCTCGTGGTATAAACTGGGTGACTTGTCCCAGGCTTTTGTTGATTTTTGTTCAACTTCCTTGGTGTGGAATTCAGCTAGTTGCGCACTTCTACTCCGGGGTGGAACCTCATCGGAACCAGGGATTGTCTGGGTTGTCGTCGGTTGTTGTATCCCATCCATTGGGTGTTGCCTCCCGGGGGTGGTGCTTGGGTCGGTTGTTTTGTTGTTATCTGCTCCCAGATGCTACCTACTAAAGTAGCCTAACTAAAGACAATATCCGAGTAATGGTATACTGTGATATTGGTGGGTTTGTACCGTCCCACTTAGCACCCCTTTTATACCTCTTCTGCAGCTTATTTTGTCTAACACTATTTTACTCTCTTTCTCTGACTTCTTCGCGGAATCACAAGGTATTTACTCCTTCCTCATATGTTTAGTTGACAACCTCACAACAATTTAAAGTGATCTGGAGAGAGAGAAAGACCGGGTTTTCGAAGGGGAAGGGTGATATTGGGGCTTTCCCGCACTGCTCCCGGACCAATCACTCCCGGTCCTCTTTCTGTCCGACAAGTGTCCGGGAGGCCGGCTCGCTCCAGACACGTCTGAAGCTCCGCATTCACACTGCGGTGAGAACAGAGGTGAGGTCCCCGAGCGTGGTCTGAATCCGGCAGTCACTACTTCGGTTGATACTTTAATGGGCTGGCCCACCGGTGGGGTTTTGTTCATGCGATACAGCTAGTATAACACACCAAGTCGGTGAAGAGAAAACACGCGCTGCAGACGATGAAAGTGACGGCGACTCAGAGCCCTTTCTGTCGGCAGCCTTTCGCTACGCGTGGACTTTGCTGGTCCCAGTGAGGAAGACTACAGAATGGGATCGATAAAAAAGATATACCGACCGCTTCTCCCCTTTTCGCACCCAAGGATGATGCCATACGATTTCTAAGAGACGTAAGCAGTGCCAACGAGATGTAACCATGTAAGATTCTCATTCGTATCTTATACGCGGCACTCAACATCATGGTGAGAGGCCCCTCCGCGTAAGGGTTTTCGAACCTTATTGTCATGGCGTGGCACGGCGAGAAAGACTATGCGTATCACTTGATGGAAGAGAGTGACGGGAGACTCTGGCGTCAAGGTGACGTGTTTGAGAAGAAAATGTGAATGACAGGGGTGACCATGAAGGTGCGATGCAATAGGAGCGAGTGAGCAACGAAGAATGAGAGAGAGAGGGTAGATGTGTCTGTGGAGTCGTTCTGGCGTGTTTGTCGGGCATTCCTCAACCGTTGCCTTTTGTTCCCGGTGACGACTGGAACGAGACAGATTGCTGAAGAATAGCTCTAATAAGTGGAGAGTTGCAGTTCGTAATGTTGTAACCCCTGTTGTTCCAGTCGTTTTTCCGTCGCCGATCCCGCCCCCGTATGATCTTGCCCCCTGAGCCTCAGTAGCCCTAATAGCCTTCCTGATGCCGCGAGAACGAGGTGTCTCTTTATGACGCACCCAGAGCCCGAGTAGTTGACACAAGACATTGGGAGGACCGAGAGAGATACTGAAAGAGAGTTACCTGGCTTCCTCGTGGAGAGAAAGAATGAGAGCATGCGCGCTAAGATTTGCCGAGATAAAGACTGCCGAGTAGAGAAAGAGAGAGAAAGAAGAAGAAAGTGAGAGTGATTGAATGTATAGTATGAATGCATTTCACCTATTGACAGAGATCCGAGAGAAAGATGAATCCGAGTAGATGAGCAAGATTCAGAGAGAGTGATGGAGTAATCGTGGACCCGATCTCCGGCCGAACATGACAGGGAGGCTTGGGAGTAAGAGGGTAAGAGCGCTCAGGGATAATCCCTGCAGTAAACGATGAATATCCCTGCGCATATTGTGCTTCACACTGCGAGAAGCACAGATGTCTGGTGAGTAAAGTAGGGTCCGGTACTAGGCTGTGGAGTGTGTAGAGATACCATATAGAGTAAGTGCACTTCAATTGGTAGATGTGCCTAGTCGTGAGAATGGTGAATTAGGTGGATTGAGAGATGAGCAGGAAGAGATGAAAGGAGAGAGAGAGAAGAGGTGATCAAGAGGGAAGAGAGACGCAGAGAGAGAGAGAGAAGAGGAAGAGAAGAGATGGTTGAGCAATGAGAAAGAGATAAGAGAGCCCGTAGAGAATACAGCACAAATAATTCCCGCCCTCGCTTCCGTATTGCAGTAGGTGAGTGCAAAGTTCTGTGAGAGGATATATGAACTGATTAGGGTGTATTGAGATAAGTGATAATTGTGGTGGTTGTAGGTAAGGAAATGATTATTAGTTATAGCATTTTATACATTGATATGTTTCTGAGAATGGCGCACTCGCGCGGTGCACAATGCGGTGTTGGATTTGATGTGACGGGTCCTAGCGTAACTCATGAAAGCCTACTATATCGTGCTCCTGTGGTGCCACGTCGTGCCTCCAGCCGGACGGACAATTCAGTCGTGACCCTCTCGACCAACGCGGGAGATAGTCACGGTGCTGTATGGTAATTAAGCCAGTCATCTCGTTTGCAGTACAACGAATCGTGCCGAGATGCCCAACCCTCGCAGAATTGGAGATAGCCTGCATATGCTCTCAATTACACTCTACTCTATGTCCATCCTCATGCCCGAGGAAGCCGTAATTGACCGCGACATATAAATGGGATGCCTGTTCGGAGGGCGTTTTTGGTGCCCTGCCAAGCGGGGCGCGATCGGACCTAGTTTTTCCCGTTTCTATGACGACCTACAGATCTATTAAGCGGATCTTGACCATGTCCACAGCGTCTGATGGCTGTTGCGATACGAAACCGCGTTAAGCGGTCGACGTTCCTGTTTGCTGTGTACCGCAGTATGGGTCGGATGAGATCAGAGTCCCGTTGAGGATCAGAATGAATATAATTAATATATATCCCCGAGCGATAATTCGAGTTATCGTCATATATGAAACATGCCAGGTGCGTGGACCCATCTGTCGGACGTTTAGCCGCATTAGTATTGTAATTATCTTATCACGCGGATTGTTACTGCAGCCTACTAATACTAAACCCCTAACGTGATAAGCATAGATGGAGATTCAATTAGAGAAAAGACGAAGCGAAACGGGAAAACAGTTCACACAATGCACATTTATTCCCGGCACACGGAAAGCACGTATAAACAGCCATACAGTCAAAATGTACATAAAGCAACCAAAACAATAAAAGCAACAACGCCGCAGAGTTAATACGGACTACGCGCACACACGGCAACACTTATACAGTTCTACTTTACAGACGGCGCCAACACACATTTACACAAGGGTTCAGTTGCGGCCTCACTCAAACCAAATCTGCCACTGAAACAGCGTGGATGCTGACCTTGCTGTGATCGAGCACAACTTCTAGAGGATGATTGCAAAAGTTGTTGGTCGTACAAATCCAACATAAAGATGGCAGACCACAAAGGATGCACCTCTGTTCTATGTATGAAGAGAGACTAGGATGATGTGCCCAGAAAAATCTGTGAAAAAGCTTTGCGATTTTAACCCATCTTAGTCGCAGTAGAGACGAGCTCTATCAGCATCTCAAAAAAATGAGTAACGTCACTCAACATGAGCAAAAGATTTGCTATCTGCTAAAGACCATGTCAATGGAATCAAAACTTTCCGCTAGGTATCAAACTACCGCAAAATTTAATTTATTGACAATTCTCTCGAAAAACTATCGCCCAAGCTGAGTTTTGCCATGCAATGAAAAATACTTCAGATATAAAGCCAACACAATTGGTACAACACTGTACAACCACTCCCCGCTCGATCGCAGCTTCGCTGGCCGTAGAGACGAGAAGACGTTCACCATCCGTGGGAACCCGACCGCTGCCAGCGAGGGCCGATGGTAACATCGTTATGGATAAATCCATGCATGTTTCCGAGTTGGCCATATTCGTGTTCTGCCCTTGGAGCACATTTCATACAGTTGCGCCACGCCACCCCACCATCTACGCTCCCACATCAGTCGCCATTCACCGCCATTCCCAAACGGCACCATAACCAATCAAACCACCCACCGAAACCCTCCCACCACCTTCACCTCTCTCCTTCTACGCGCCAATTCCGCACCACCTCGTGAACACTGAACGTCGGGGCCTGTCTCTGGGCCCGTTCAGCGTTTGCGTGCCGAGCGCACCGCAAAGCCGCGAGCTCTGCGAATGCGCGGCCTTTCCGAGGGGAAAAATCGATCAAAAACGACTACACGCCCAGCTTTTCTCCTCGTCCAATTAGCCGAGCCGGGGCGGCTTGGGCTCCCCGAGCTCCAAGCGTGTGTATGTTTCTGAAGTCCGTATAGCAAATTTTTAGGCATCAGGAGAGGTTCATTGCGTTGCGTGAAGTCTGAGCGCGCCCAGTGCAGAGCGTGGCAACTGCAGGCAAGGCGAGCTCGGGTCCAAGGCAATAAGGACGGCGCGTCGGCTGACGAGTTTGCGGTGTGCGATCGTCGTTCTCGTCGGCGCGGACCCAAGCCAGCCAGCCCACTTCCCCTCCCCCAGTCATCAACAATCTCCCTTTTCCCCCGCCGCTGAGATAGTGCAAAAGGGGGCCCCGTCCCACCCCCCCCACACGTGGTGCCCAACGAAAAACCCGCCAAGGAGCACGCAGTCGCCGGGCCACAGCCGTGCGGCCCACCACATTTGCGGCTCGCCCGCCAATGTCGTCACCGAGGACGCGGGTAGGACCCCCCGGTCTCGCGGACCTGCGCGCTCTCTATGGTCCCCGCGCACATTTTGGTCCTACGGGCCTGTCTTGCCTCCTTGTCTGTGAGGGTGGCTTCTTTCTTTGCTT
>CM068957.1:3457782-3487765 GCA_035128595.1 Eptatretus atami | reverse complement strand
CGAAAGAGTGTCAAAAGCATGTGATATGTCCAGGATACGGCTCGGATTTCCTGTCTTGCATTGAGGGCTTCAATCCATGTGTTGGAGAGCAGCAGCAGCATATCCAGGGTAGAGTGACCTGGTCTGAAACCAAATTGATGATCAGAAATCAAGCCATTGGAGAACAGAAGGATTTAATGTCTGAAGCGATGATGGATTCCATAACCTTGCTGATGATTGGGAGAAGGCTGATTGGTCTGTAGTTGCAGGGATCTGTTTTTGCACCTTTTTTATGCAGGCAGTAATGTTTGCTGATTTCCAAGCAGATTCCAGATGGCCTTGAACAAATGAAAGGGTGAATAGAACAGAGAGAGGTGAGCAAGAGCAGAACCATCTGGACCGGTTGCAGAATCTGAGTCAGGTTTGACAGCAAGCTCTCCACCTTGTCAGGAGAAAGGACACAGAGTCCAGGGACAGTTGGGTGCGACTGGGTAGGTGGGTAGAGAAAGCGATGGGTTTTGGAGACAAGATTTAGCTGCAAACACTGAGTTTAGGCATTCAGTCTTTTCACGAGCGGTATCAGCATTGCAGCCATTTGAGGCAAGGGAGGGGTGGAGGAAACATACACCAGAAACAGATTTGATTAGATGCCACCAGGATTAGGAGGGAGAGAGGTTTGAAAGTTCAGACTTGAGCTTAGAAAGATGTTGTTTTCTGTCTCTCCTGAGGGTAGATACACACTTGTTCCAAGTCTCGGAAGGAACTGAGATTACCCTCAGTTGGTTTGCTTTCCATGAGGCAAAGGAAAGTTGTTTCAGGAAAACTGCCTCACCACAAGCTTCAGTGAACCAAGGGCGGGAGGAAGGGAAGGACAACTGAAGACGAGAGGGATAAATCTGTGCATGAGGGGAAGCAAGTTCTTTGAAAGAATTCCCAGGATGAGTTGATGTTGGAGAAAGTAGCGATCGGTGACCAGTCTATAAGTTTGATGGCTGCTTGGAGACCTGCCAGTCGGTTTGAGTGAAATGCCAGACTTGACGGCGGGGAGGTGGTTCTCTGATAATAGCCAGAGAGATGTCACTTTGACAAGGACGTGGTCAGAAGAACCGATTGGAGCGAGGAAGAGCAGCAGATATTGTCAGGGAAATTTGTCAAAATCAGATCCAGAAGAGATGGAGTACCATTGGTTGAGATCCGGGTCGGAAAATGACCGAGTAGCAGTCAGTTCCCAATGAGTCACAGAAACTTTGCTGAAGTGCCATGACAGATGAGATAGGTACCACACCGAGCCAACTGGCATGATGACAATTGAAGTCGCCACATATGAGGAAGAGAGAGTTTGGATGAGAAGATAGAAGTTGGTCCATGTTTTCGGATAGTGAGGTGTAGATGGAGTCATCATTGTTTGGTGGACGGTACAGTACACATATAAACATGAGGTGGAGTGGAGGGGAAGCCGTAGCCAGAGGTATTCCTGGGTGTGTGGGGAGTGAGGGCATGCATGGAGAATGAGATAGAGTCTTTGATAAAAGAGCAACTCCTCCACCAGGACGAGGCTCAGGTCTGTCATACCAGAGGAGGGAGTAACCAGGGAGAGATACTTGGGAGTCAGACACGTCTTGAGGAGAGAAGTTTCTGTAAGGCAGATTATGTCTGGTTTGTCAGTGGCAACCTGTATGGAAAGATCTGAAAGTTTGAGAGAAGGCCCTGGATATTTGAGGTCCACACTGTTAATGAAGAGGAGGGGAGGAGGCTTTGGGTGCAGGGGTGGGAGGGGAGGCGGAGGGTAGGACAATGGATCGGGGGGGGGGGGGGGCGGTGAGGAGTGTTGTTGAAAGAGTGTGGGGGATTGCAGAATAGCTAGGGAGGCTGGATGAGAGGAGAAAAGGCTCTGTGGTGCTGGGGAGAGGGGGACAAGAGAGGGGAAAGAAGGCAGTTGAGGATTTGAGGAGGTGGAGTGAAGAGATGGAGGTGAGAGGCAGTGAAAGGCGCAGCTTTGTGGATGAGAAGGGGTGGCAACTTTGAGAAGGATGAGTGAGGGGGTGAATGGTGGGGGAACGGTTAGGGTGGAGTTGTTAGACAGGTGAGAGGGAGGCTTGGAGGGAGAAGAGTGTGATGGTTGCTTTGACAGTGAGGGGTGAGTTGGCACTGAAATTGAAAAAAGAATGGTTGATGGAAAGCGAACATTCATAGCAAACTGGGTTTTTAAGATTTTTAGTCAGAGATGCGATGAAACACGTTTGTATGGATGCAATAAAGGCAAATTCAGAGAATGGAGAGAAGAAGCGCTGTAACAGTTGGATTTTTAGGCAAGGTATGAAGAAAGGTCGAATTGAGAGCAGTCTATTTAAATAGTAGAAGGGGAGTGCATTATGATACAGTAAAGAGTACCACACGTGTGAAAGAGGAAGATGAAGCATTATAAGAGATCGTATTTATAAGATTTCGTAAGTATATTGATGACTTCCGTCCTCTGTTTGTGTGTTGTTTGTGTGTGTGTTTGTGTGTTGTTTGTAGCACGATAACTCGAGAACGGAAGAAGCTACCAATGTCAAATTACACCACGTGATTCAGGAGGGTGATGGCTAGCGCTGATTAGATTTTGGTCAAAATCGGTCAAAGGTCAAGGTCACAGTAGGGTCAAACATCCAAAACATGATAACTCGAGAACGAAGAAGCTACCAATGTCAAATTACAACCACGTGATTCAGAGGGTGATGGCTAGCGCTGATTAGATTTTGGTCAAAATCGGGTCAAAGGTCAGGTCACAGTGAGGTCAAACATCCAAAACATGATAACTCGAGAACGGAAGAAGCTACCAATGTCAAATACACCACGTGATTTAGGAGGTGATGGCTAGTGCTGATTAGATTTTGGTCAAAATCGGTCAAAGGTCAAGGTCACAGTGAGGTCAAACATTCGATTTTTGATGGTTGGTACAAAATCATTGTAGAAACGTCTGGTTTGCGTCGCTACCTCTCTAGAGACAGCTTTATTAGACAAGGTCAGAGGTCAAGTCGACGATTCCGAGAGAGGGGGAGAGAGAGAGAGAGGGAGAGAGAGGGAGGGAGGAGAGAGGAGAGAGAGGGTGGTGGGAGGGAGAGAGAAAGAGAGAAGGAGAGAAGAAGAAGAAGAAGAGAGAAGAGAGAAGAGAGAAGAGAGAAGAGAGAAGAGAGAAGAGAGAAGAGAGAAGAGAGAATGAGGGACTCGATAAAAACATATGGTGAAGAAGGCCTATGATGATGTTTGATCTAGTAGTTCACAACACGCTTCAATGCCCCTGAAGTAATCCACCAGTCAACATCAAATGCATTTCTGTCAAGTAACATGAATAGTCTGCAAAATAATTTTGAAATATAGGTCAAATACCCTTGACCTTTAACTTTTGATCTTCTCGTTTTTAGAATTCCAAACACCACTCCCTCCCACTCAGCCACCCTAATCCGTGTCAACATGAGATGCTTCTAGCTCGAGTTTGGTCAATTTAAATGGTTCGTTAAATAAAGTTCTCACCTTGTGGTTCGTTAGATAAAGTTCTCACCTCGACCTTTGACCCTGTCACCTTGCAGTTCATAGCATTCCTCCACTCACGATTAATCCACTCACTGATCCACGTCAACATCAGATTCGCCTATCGGGAGTTAAATTCAATATTATCATTTTCAGCTAATGGTCACATGACCTTAGAGTCCAAAATTGAATCAGATCATCTTGGCATCATAGTACATAGTTGTACCAAGTTTGGCCAAAATGAAAATCTGCTACTTTCAGCTGAAGGTCAGATGACGTTTCATCATTGACCCCAAAATTAAATCAGTTCATCCTTGCATCAAAGTACAAACTTGTACCAAGTTTGGTGAAAATGCCTTCAGCGGTTCACAAGTTATCACGGTAACAAAAATCTGCTACGCACGCGCAGCCGGACAGACGACCGAAAACATAACGTGGAGGGACGTTCAGCTGCAGAGGCAGAAGAAAATGTAATTTTTGTCAAATTTGATCGATGTTTGTGGACCTTCATATCAGTGAAGTCTCACAGAACCTGATGGACACTACCTTACCGCCTAGCTCTACAACGAAGGTTTTCGTTAAGCACTCCAATGGCGTAGGTTTGGATCTGGACAATACCTTTCCTGCAGACATGAAAGCCAAGTTTCAGCCTCTTGTAGAATATGATGTCTTCCATCCAATGATTAATTGATATAATGGTGTTGCAGCTAGTTGGTTGTTTCAGGTGGTTGTTAACATGGGTCCCTTTAAACCCTCACAGTACAAAGATTGTGTTCTCCAATACTCATGTGAAAAGCTCATAGAACGTCAACAAGAGTTTGATGACTTGGAGGAAATGGGCGTCTCTGCACACCCTGAAAATGCAAGCATCACTGTTCGTCCTTGGTAAAGAAAGGCAGTGGAAGTTTCAGGTGAGTCACTGCATTTGTAAGTCGTGACAGCCAGCCTCAACCTTCCCCTTGTGCCTCACATTGACTCAATATTGCGACAAATCACACAATGGCTACATATAATCATGATGCATCTCACCAGAGGCTTCTACCAGATCCCAATGTCCCGAGAAGAAATGAAATACTGCAGAGGTGCCAAGTTCAGAAACTGCTGTGGAAGAGCTCATGTGTTGCATACTCGGTGGTTTACTAGCGGATGGCACAGCCACCAACCTTGCAGATGACCTCTATCGTGGAGGGAATAGACTGTGATCCATAATTTTTGGGTGGGATGCGGCATCAAAGCTCCATCAAGCCAATCCTCACCACATTGTGAACCTGTCCATATGTTCTCCACTGGAACCAAAAGTCAGCGGTTTGCGGTCCTTTAAAAGAGTATACAAAGTTTTTAACTCACGTAATTCCCACATGTGCTACTCTCATTCCTCCACTTGAGGATCTTTTGGCAGGTCCTCGATCCCAAGAGAAGAATGAATTGTCTGAAGACCTCTACAGCGCCTTTAGTTCAGCTCCGAATGCTCTCTCCACCAACTGTACTATTGCACTTCCATGTCCTGATGTTCAACTTTGAATCATAACTGACAGTGCCATGGAGAAACCTGGCATCAATCCCACCCTTTACGTTCCACGTGGTGACAAACTTCTTGCAGGATTCTTCAATGCAAAAGTATGTGGATGGCAAGTCACATGGTTACCATGTGAAGTTTAAGCCTTGCAGTAAAAACTTCGGCCCCTCTGCTATATCATGCAGCCAAACACAAAGCGTGCATTTTCACCGACAGCAAAAGTTGTGTGCATGCACTCGAGAAGTTGTGTTGGGGTGAATTTTGTGCTGGTCCACTCGTATCAACCTTTTCGGCCGTCATTAGCCATTATCAAGCCTCCGTTCAACACATTGCTGGGTCTGCAAATGTCCCATCTGAGTTTGCCAGTCACGATGCCCTGGACTGTGACCATCCTACTTACGAGATTTGCACCGTCAAAGAACACACATGAGACTTCTTTGTTCAGCACCTGTCTACCCAGGAGATAGTGATGCCAAACTCTCTCTCTAACCAGGAGAAGAGGTCGGTTGGCAAAACAATCAGAATATACAGACTTACGAAGCACCCATGCTCACCTTGTCCAAAGAACGCATCCATTTCAGAAATAAACTATCCATCACAGATGTTAAACGCGACCTCAATGCTGTGACCATTGCCAAATGTTGCGAGGCTTGTTGATAGACTGTTTATCATTCGGTTGTGTTTGCCATCAGTGTGATTGAAGTTTTGTTTTACGAAAGCTACACCTTTTGCTTTGATTGGATATTCGACAAACGTGGAAGGAGAAAGCCTCCACCCAAAACTGGTGGAGGAAGAAGAAACCACAATAAATGGCCAACCAATGTAGTTCTTGTCAGTTACAGATTACCTCTCCAATAATGCTGATTTGATCCACAGGAAGAAGGCAATGCCTGATAAGGAGGTTTAGCTGTGTTTGTGTGTGTGCATAGTAATCTCGGAAAGCATTTTCCCAAGAGATACGTGTAATTATATCTATGGACATGTCACAGACGGGAATATTTCTTTGGAGCCGGGGAAGGGGGGCACTTTTATGTCATGTGCAGTCTTGACTGGATATATTGTTCACGTTGCAAATCATGTTAGATTATAAAAGGAACCCATTGAAAATGGCTATCCTGCTTGCCATATAATCAGCAAAAAGGGCACTTAGTAGAGCGCACACCTCCACCACGCAATGCCTGATCCACAAGAACATATTGGGCCCAATACATTTTTGAAATATCATGCTATAGTGTTACGAATCTGGCAGCCATGAGCACACAACAGCCAGGTCCTATAGATCAGTTATATCGGTAAGTATGTGTTTCTAGGTAGGGTCCCGTCCTATGTTTAATGGGTGATTAATTGTACGTGCGCTGTGAATTATTTTATAGTTAGGAGTTTTACACCACCAACAACAACGACAACAATGCCACCTTCCCGCACTCGACCGGTCGCCATTACGCACGTATTTTTGGCTGGGGACGTGGGCGGAGCTTTCGTCATCTCGGGTCGAAGCTCCGCTCCGAGGAGGGGCAGAGAGCGTTTCCTCCAGCCAATGAGCGGAGGGAGCACCACACGCGCGCCCCAGCCAATCGGGAGGCCGCCCCGAGTTGCCTGACAACCCACCGGCCAATCCGGAGGCGGTTGCGTCGGGGGGGGGGGGTGAAGAGAATAGCAGGTGTGCGTGAGGGAGTCTGGTCTGTTTCCTTGAGCCTGTCCCGCGAGAGGATCGCCTGCCTGCGAGTCTGTCAGGACGAGAATCGCTTGCCTGTCTCCTCTGCTGGCGCTCGCTGTCTTGTCGCGTGCCGGAGGAGCGTGCTGGAGCCCGACGCTGCCCTCCGTACCCGGTGCTTGCAGCGGCATTGAGTTGCGGGTTCGAGTCCCGCCGAGCCGGATCGTCAAGGGCCGCACGAGGCGGGAAGGTCCAAGCTAGCATCCTTACCTCCAGCTCACCTTCCTCCGAGCTGGGGGTATCAATAAAGGCCACGGCCATAATTTATTTTGGGGGGGGGGGGGTGTCTGTCTGTGTGTGGGCTCGTCTTCAAGTAGAATTGTGTAAGTGCTTTATTTTACTCATTGTACATTACATTTCTTATTCGGATAACTCTGCTCTTTGTGTGCTTCCTTCCCCCCATTGTAAATAAACCCCTCTTGTTGAATGTCCCAGCTCGTCCTTGTCCTTTCTATCATTGGTTTGCCGTGCTGCGAACGGGAATTAGGAGGCCTCATTGTTGCCGTAATCGTGCAATTGGCCGGCAGGGTTCTGGTACTCTCCGCTCGGGTACTACTCGGATCCGGCTCGGTAACAGCCCGGAACGCGCAGATCCTGCGAGGGTGATATTCCCCGGTAGTTTGACGACGTGGGTATTTAGGTATATTGAAATTGGCAATTGACCGACCCCACGTGGTCGACCTATTGGCGATCTTCGGTCCGATAAGGACCGTGACCTTTCGGATTTATCTGAAAGGTACGACCTAAATTCCGGGTGTTCGGTGGAGCCGACTCTACTGGCCCCTAGTGGTCGTGCTCACCGCCGAGGCCCGGCCCCACAACAATATATCGTTTTTGGCCCAATCTCTCAATGGTGAAGAATCACTCAAAATTGGCAGATCCGGATCCGGATCTTCACCAAAAATGAATCATTTCTTCCTTGTCACACACCCAACGTGTCTACCAATTTTTGTCTGAATACGTCCACAACTTTTTGAGATATCGTGCTATATAGCGTTTTTTGCCCTATCTCTCAATCGTGAAGAATCGCTTTAAAAACGTTAAGTTTCTGGATTCGGATCTTCACCAAAATCTAATCACTTCGTCCTTGTCACAGACCCAACCAGTCCACCAAATTTCATCCAAATCCGTCCACAACTTTTTGAGATATCGTGCACACAAACAAACAAGAAGACGACGTCGTGCAGAGCACGATACTTGCAAAATTCAGAAAACAAATTTCACTTCAAAAATAATTGGTGGTTGAATTCAATGACCAAATATGCAACTCCTCTTCAAATTTCAAGTCAATCGGATGAAAATTGAGGATTTTAGAAATTTGACCTCAAGATGACCTTTGACCTCAAAAGTCAATCGGCTTCTCAGTTGAGACTACCTGCACAACTTGGCGAGGTTTCATGACGATCGGTTTGGAATTGTGACCTGGAGGCAATAGACAGACAGACAAACAAACAGACAGAACAACAAAATCGACAAATCAATATGCTTGAAAAATCTTCGATTTTGCAAGTAACAAACAGACAGAGGGATGAAAACATTAAACCTCCTTCCACCTTCGTTGGCGGCGGGAACAAGCAATTGAGAAATGGTTTAATCAAATTAATTTTGCTTCGTTTAAATGCTCAGCCAGAAGTGATAAATTAAGGAGAAATAATACATTGGCTACAAGGAAAAAACAAAAAATGGCTCGACTGTACATTGTTCAGTTTAGCGAACATTTTCTCTCCACATAAAAAGAAATCCCAGAGGAAGCCCTGATTCTGTAAACCTTATTACCACCACTCGCATTCTTTACCTTTGTTCCAGCCCGTGGCCAAGTCACGATTGGTTGTCCGGTCACTGCCAGATCTTGATCATCCTCCTTATGAGCACTCAGGACAGCCCTGGCAGCTCGTAGGAGCTCCTCTCTGTCTATTATACCCTTTGGGGGGCTTGCTTGTCCCATATCACTTAAGGTTTCCACCAGTGCTTCAAGGCCCTCAAACTCTAACTTTGTTATGTTGATCCAAGGCATTGTCACCGGAGCCTCGACATCCATGGGACAAGGACCATTACTGGGCGAACATACAGTTTCTGGCTTCAAATCCACTGCAATATCCATATCGGACACTTCAGATACGTTGGTTTCAACTGTCGGGTGACATGTCTCTTCTTCTTGTTTTTTGTGCTCTTCCTCTTTTTCTTTGCCCCGTTCTTTTTTGTCATATCCTTCTTTTTCATAATCATGTTCTTCCTCTTCATCGTCAACCTCAGCTTCTTCATCACTGGAATCTACTTCTTCCGATTCTTCTCCAACCCTTTCTTTTGCTGCTTCCGTTTGCTCTTCACCCTCTTTACTCCTTGCCACCTCTTGTTTGACCGAAGGCGGCTGGCTGCTGGAGGTTTCCGTTACCACAGGTGGGCTAAGGGGATGGAAAGGGCTCTGAGATTCAGGTTGAGTGTCTGGGGTAATACAAAAAAGACAAGATGTGTTAGCATTAGATTAAGTAGACACCAGTTACATGACTTGTCGCTCTCTCCTCAATGACATCATTGTGCATTCTCAGACTCGACCGCTCTTTAATCTAAAGACAATGAAAAACGACCGTTCTTTAATCGAAACACAATGTCATGGATTTAAACCTTTATGAATGCAATCACAAAAGTGCTATGACCAATTTGTATTGAGCATCAAGTTAGTCCACAAGTACAAGTTAAAGAGTTTAAAAACATAATAATAATGATAATTTTTTAAAAATCAGAAGAGTTATGCAAAATATGATTTCATTTCAAAACAAGAAGAGCACTCGGTAGAGCGCACACCTCAGCCCTGTAATGCCTGATCCACGAGAACATATCTGGCCCAATAAAGTTTTGAGATATCGTGCTATGCATCGTTTTTTGGCCCCATCTCTCAACGATGACGAATCAATTTTTAAAATGGAAATAATTATCGTATTCGGATCTGGATCTTCACAGAAATTGAATCAATTATTCCTTGTCACGCACCCAACGTGTCCACCAAGTTTCATCCGAATCCGTCCATAACTTTTTGAGATATCGTGCTATAATATCGTTATTTAGCCCGAACTCTCAATGGTGAAGAATCACTTAAATTGTAGTAGTCGGATCAGGATCCGGATTTTCACCAAAATCAAATCAGCTCGTCTTGTCACACACCCAACCAGCCCACCAAATTTCATCCAGATCCGTCCACAAACTTTTTGAGATATCCTGCACACAAACAAACAAACAAACAAACAAACAAACAAGAAGAAGACGTCGTGCAGAGAACAACACTTGCAAAATCCATAAAACAAATTTGACCTCAAAAATAATTGCTGGTTGAATTCAGTGACCAAATATGCAACTCCTCTTCAAATTTCAAGTCAATCGGATGAAAATTGACAATTTTAGAAATTCGGCCGATGTTGACCTTTTGGTCGATGTGGACCTCCAAAATAATTGGCTCCTTGAATTCAGTGACCTGAAATATAAATCCTCTTCAAATTTCAAGTCGATCACATGAAAATTGAGGATTTTAGAAATACCACTTTGGTTGTTGACCTTGGGCCCATGTTGACCTTTTGACCTCAAAAACAATAGGCTTATGCCAAACTCTAGCATGTGGTTAAGTTTCGTGAATATTGGTTTAAAATTGTGACCTGTGGGTGACAGACAGACAGACAGACAGACAGACAGACAGACAGACAGACAGAATAACAAAATCGACTGACCAAAATACTTGAAAAATCTTTGATTTTGCAAGTAACAAACACACAAACACAGAGACAGGGGTGAAAACATCACCTCCTTCACCTTCAGTGGCGGAGGTAATTACATTTGTATTCCGACACAACACAGGGACGGAAGCAATTTCTGTGGTGAGTAATGACGTACCAACACGACACGTGTCGAGAATACAAGAAGGCAATTTGACCCAACATACTTGTGTCATATCCATATCCAAGTACTCTCATGAAGTGCACGTGGGCTTCATTATATAGGAAGACTAATGCAAAGCAGAAAGGACAACCTGATTAGCACCTGCATCCAAAAGAAGAGATGCAGTGCCTCCTGCTGGCACTGCAGCCGAATGGCAGTTTATTGTCGAGTGCAATGCCATTGGGCTATCGAATGAATCCAAGGCCGTTCAACAACAAGCACACTACCAACAAAGCAACATTCCCATTCCCATAAATATTTTAGGTTGTGGGATGAAAACTTGAATTTGTCATGTTTTGGAAGTGTCGGGTTAATGTTGAAACAAATGAGTAAAACGAATGGATGAAAGCAGGACCAAATATTAAATAAATAATCAAGTGGGCTTACATTCAACACGCAGATAACAACTAATTAATGGAATCAAAAGAATGTTGAACAAAGTAAGCTAACTGCCTTTGGAAGCAAGCAGAACCTGGCATTTTGGCCATTAACCCTCGTCGTTGCAAAAAAGCTTCAGTCCAAGACCTCTTTTGCCCCGACGAAGGGTTAACACCCGAAACATCAGCTACTTGTTGCTTGCCACGGGGTTAGCATCCTTCGATCAATGCTGTTGATTCAAGGGACTGTACCTGTCTGCCACGAGGCTTCACACTGATTAGTTTCCCAATCAAATGATCATAGCTGGGATGGTCCCCAATGGCCCAATATCACATTAGCTTCCCTGGACATGTTCCAGACTCACCGAGCATTACATTGTCATGCTGGTAGTGGAGGGATAGGTAGGAGGTGCCGGTGATGCAATGAATGTAACGTTCCAGCACATACCAACACATGTCATGGTAGAATGGGTAGCGAAACTTGGAAGGTACCTAGCCAAACAACAAAAATTGTAAATGACACAATATACAATTCTCAAAAAACCCAAAAACATTCAAATCATCGTTACATCACGTTAATGCCTTGAAACAATGACAATGACAAATTTCTCGAAGAGTCGGCGAGTTATCACCGGCATCATGAATAACAAATTCCTGCCCTAATTGCAGCTGGAAGAGGAATGGCAAACTGCCCAGCATGACACCTGGCCAACAAACTGCTTCAAAAGTACCGACGGTAAGTCAAGGAAATGGTAGATATAATAGATTGATTGGTAGATGAGTTGGTGGGAGAGGGGGAGATTGGAGTGAAAAGTTAATTCATGCATTTATCAGACTTAATCAACCCCATTGGAGTATTTCTATATAATTACCAGGTCAGGTCAGGTTAGGTCAGGTATGGGAGCATGTGCAGGAGCAGCACTTCGCTGCGTCCACTTTCCGCCGGTACTCCAGGGGCCTCCGTCTGGCCATCCCCCAGGCAGATGCCTGGCCCATCCCCATCTGCTTAAGATGCTGATCAACCTGTTGCAACCACGAAGCACGTGGTCGGCCAATTGGCCTCCTCCACTCACGAGACTCCCTCGCTGAGAGAATCTGGTGAGCAGGATCAGCGTCAGGAAAATGAGCCACATGTCCATACAGCCACAGCTGATGCTCACGGACTATGCAGGTAACAAATCTCATTTGAGTCTCTCTCAGCAACCGCTCGTTGGACACAAAGTCCAACCAGCGATAGCCAAGGATTCTCTGAAGAGACCTGGTACCAAAGGAATTAAGTCTCGATTTCAAATCCTTGGTCAGGTCCAAATCTCACATCCATAGAGCAAGACTGGAAGCACCAAGGACCTGAAGACTCGGACTTTCGTCCTCCCGCACAGGTACCGGCAGCACCACACCCCATGATCCACAGCAGCGCCACACCCCATGCCACACAGCTCTCGCACTTCTCCTCTTTCTTCAGACGCGCCCCTGTCTTAAATACCCAAGAAAGGGAACAAAAGAGCCTTCATACGGGGCGGAGCTCCGTGAAGCACACGCCACTGTCCGCCTTGATTGGACAGGGTTCCATGGCATGCCCTTCCTGGGCAGGGTTTCGGGTTGGGTGAGCGAAGCGCTGGCTCAGTAGCAGGCTGGATGGTCCGCTGGATGTGGCGTTGGAGGATATGTGGTTTGAAGATATAACCTACCTAAACCGTCGCAACGCACACCTTTGATTCTCCCACGAGACAAAAGGAGGGGTTCTGTCTCACATGTACTTAACGGAATAACTGACTCTTGGGACATCTGTATGTTTGAATGCTTATGGTTTCCAGATCCGTAACAATATTTATGTGTAAGATTTCTGAACAAGAAAGCTTTAAAAAAAAATTTTTTATCAATGGTGAATATTATACACACCCAACATTAAAACAAATTACATAACAGCAATGAAGATACAAAAACTGTCAAACATTGATGAACAATGTTCATCTCAGATGAGAACTCAAACTTGCTTTTTAGCATTATCGGCAATATTTCTGAAAAAGAATCACTCATTTATTATCTCTCTATCTAAACTAATAAATGTCAGTGTGTGTCCCTCCGTTCATCATTCCGTCTGTCCGCCTCCTCCATAACTCCAAAACCATTAAGCCTAGCGGCTTCAAACTTTGCATACATACTAAGGAAACTCCAAGGCGGTGCATGGATGAAAACTGGGTGTTTGGATTAATTTAAACACCCCTTTTGAAGATAATTTAGGGGGTGCTCATCACGAAAAACGAAAATAAGCCTTACCAAGATGGCGGTGCACCATCCTGGTCAGCCCTCAGTCAGCTCGCAAGTCTTAAGCCGCCATTTTTTTTGGCCTGCTCAACAATGCCTTGACTTGGAACAGGCCGTAACGATTTCTTCACGATAAAGTATATTTCTTTTTTCCCCACTTTCGTCAATCATATTTAACAAATGCCTGATCATCATAGCTGTGAATCGCTGGGTACATTGCAATGCTTATAAATGCCTGGAGATGCCAACATTCGTGGCTATTTCATTTCCACATATGCCACATAAATTAGATGATTACAATGAGTAAAAAATGATTTCCGTTGTTACAAAGCAATGAATCGCCACATCACAGCAGGATGGCAGAGAGGTACGCACGCTCACTTTAAGCTGTCTAGCTTGGGTTTAAATATCGATCCAGCTATAAACTGTCATCCCGGTGTTTCACAGACAGGGTGATTCATCAATGAGTGTGCTGACTCTTGGATGGACATTAAACTGACGTCGCATCTGCCGGAATCTCCTCCCCCCCCCCCACTCCTCCTCTGCCTCTCCACACTTTATCTCTCTCTCTTCCTCTCTCTCTCTCTCTTCTCTCTCTCTCTCTCTCTCTCTCTCTCTCTTCTCTCTCTCTTCCACCCCTTCCCTCTGTTAAGGACGACGGTTTAGTTTGTAATTTAAAACTGTTCTCACATAATGATCATGTTTGAATCAGATTCAGTGACCGACTGGAGGGGTGCAGAGGTCGCTGTATGTGCGAGCATGCATGCATGTATGTAGGCAGGCCTTTGCCAGGAAGATAGAATGGGTTTAAATGCTTCCACCCGTTTAATATAGAACTGACGATTAAAAAGATGATGTTGCTGTTTGAGTGCGTTTTTTCGCTCTTCCTTTCCCTTCCCTCATGCCACTTCCTTCCCTTCCCTCATGCCGCATTCCCTTACCTCCTTCATACTGCCTTCCCTCCTCCTCAACCCTTCCCTGTCCACCCAATGGACATCTCCTGGTCGCCGCATGTTGTATTAACATGCTGTTTTAACATCCCCCATTACGTTCAATCCAAGACTAACCCCCCCAACCCCTCCGCCCCTTCTCCACAAGTCCCACTACGAAACACAAGTCGAGAACCCCTCCAAACCCTCCCCATGCTTCTCCTCCCCACACCCCTTCGCAGAGCGTATAGTGACGCTTGGTGAGGTGTCATTCTCCCCACATCCTTCCTCGCTCTTCCCCGCTTCTGTCTCTGTCTCTCCCTTCTCCCTCCTTTCTCTCTCTCTTCCTTCTCCTGTCTTTCTTCCCTCTCCTTCTCTCCTCGTCTTTCTCTCCTCTTCCCTTCTCTTTTCTCCCTCTCTCTCCCTCGTCTTCTTCCTTCCTCTCCTCGTTTTCTCTCCTCTCCCTTCTCCTCGTTTTCTCTCCTCTTCTCCTCGTTCTCCTCTCCTTCCCTCGTCTTTCTCTCTCTCTTCCTTTTCCCTCGTCTTTCTCTCCTCTCCTTCTCCTCGTCTTTCTCTCTCTCCCTTCTCCTCGTCTTTCCTCCCTCCCTTCTCTCCTCGTCTTTCTCTCCCTCTCCTCTCCTCGTCTCTCTCTCCCTCTTCTCTCTCTCTCTCTCTTCTCTCTCTCTCCTTCCTCCTCTCCTTTCTCTCTCCCTTCTTCTCGTCTTTCTCTCTCTCTCTTCCTTCTCTCGTCTTTCTCTCTTTCCCTTCTTCTCCCTCGTCTCTCTCTCTCTCTCTCTCTCTCTCTCTCTCTCTCATCTTCCTCTCTCTCTCTCTCTTCTCTCCTCTCTTTTCTCTCTCTCTCTCCTCTCCTTCTTTCCTGTCTTTCTCTCTTCCCTTCCCTCGTCTTTCTCTCTCTCCCTTTCTCCCTCGTCTTTCCTCTCTCTCTCTCTCTCGTCTTTCTCTCTTCTCTCTTTCATTCGTCTGTTCTCTCTTCTCGTCTTTCTTCTCCTCGTCCTCTTCCTCTCTCTCTCCCTTCTCTCGTCTTTCCTCTCTTTTCTTCTTTCTCGTCCTTTCTCTCTCTCTCCCTTCTTCTCTCTCGTCTCCTCTCTCTCTCTCTCTTCTTCTCTCTTCTCTCTCTCTCTCTCTCTCTTTCTCTCTCTCTCCTCCTTTCTCTCTCTCTCCTTCCTTCTCTCGTCTTCTCTCTCCCTCCCTTCTCCCGTCCCTCGTCCTTTCTTTTCTTTCTTCCCTTCTCTCGTCTTTTCCCTTCTTCTTCTTCTTCTCTCCTCGTCTTTCCCTCTCTCTCTCCTCTCTCCTTCTCTCGTTCTTTCTCTCTTTCTTTCTCCCTTCTCCTCGTCTTTCCTCTCTCTTCTCTTCCTCTCCCTCGTCTTTTCTCTCTCTCCCTTCCTTCTCCCTCGTCTTTTCTCTCTCTCTCCCTTCCTTCTCCCTCGTTCTCTCTCTCTCTCTCTCTCTTCTCCTCTCTCTCTTCTTCTCTCCTCTTCTCTCTCCTCTCTCTCTCTCTCTCTTCTCTCTCTCTCTCTTTCTTCTCTCTCTCTCTCTCTCCTTTTTCTCTCTTTCCTTCCTTCTCTCGTCTTTCTCTCTCTCCTTTCCCTCGTTTTCCCTCTCTCTCTTCTCCCTCTTCTCTTTCTCCTTCCTTCTCCTCGTCTTTCTCTCTTTCCCTTCTTCTCCTCGTCTTTCTTTCTCTCTCTCTTCTCCTTCTTCTCTCGCTTTCTCTCTCTCTCTCTCCTTCCTCTATTTCTCTCTTCCTTCTTCTCTCCTCGTCTTTTCTCTCTCTCTCCTTCCTTCCCTCGTCTTTCTTCTCTCTCTCCCTTCTTCTCCTCATTCTTCTTCTCTCTCTCTCCCCTCGTCTTTCTCTTTCCTCTTCCCTTCTCCCTCCTTCTCTCTCCTCCTTCTCTTTCTCGTCTCCGTCTCCTTCCGTCTTCCTCGCTCTCGCCTCCCTCCTCTTTCTCTCGTCTCCTTCTCTCCTCTTTCTCCGCTCTCTCTCCCTTCTCCTCCTCCTCCTCCGCTCTCCGCTCTTCTCCTCCTCTTTCTCGCTCTCCCTTCTCCCTCCTCTTCTTCTCTCCCTCGCTTTCTCTCTTTCGCTCTCCCTTCTCCCCTCTTCTCACTTCCCTTCTCCCTCCTCTTTCTCGCTCTCCCTTCTCCCTCCCTCTTTTCGCTCTCCTTCTCTCCTCCTCTTCCTTCCGTCTCCCTTTCCCTCCTCTTTCTCGCTCTCTCCTTCTCTTCCTCTTTCTCGCTCTCCCTTCTCTTCTTCTTTCTCTTCTCGCTCCCTTCCTCTTGCTCCTCTTCTCCCTCCTCTCTCTGTCTCCCTTCTCCCGTCCTCTCTCCTCTGTCTCCCCTTCTCCTCCTTCTCCTCTCGTCTCCCTTTCCTCTCTCTTCTGTCTCCTTCTCCCTCTCTCTCCTGTTTCTCTCTCTTTGTCTCCCTTCCTCACTCTCCTCTTCTCTCTCCTCTTCTGTCTCCTTCTCCTCCACTCTCTCTGTCTCCCTTCTCCCTCCACTCTCTCTGTTCCCTTCTTCCCTCACTTCTTCTGTTCCCTTCTCTCTCCACTCTCCTTCTTCTCCTTCTCCCTCCACTCTCTCTGTCTCCCTTCTCCCTCCACTCTCTCTGTCCTTCTCCCCTCATCTCCTCCCCTCTCCTCTTTCCTTCTCCCTCTCCTTTCCTCCTTCTTACTTTAACCCCCCCCATCAATATCCCGTCGGCTAAGCGATAGGTTGCATTTGCTATATATGTACTTGCATCATACAGTCTACCGACGGCTATAGGAGACAGGGCGGACAACATTACCGGTTACGGTAGTTTCTTTGGATGTTTTTGCGCCGATTAACAGCTCAGTTCATATTGGTGGTGTGTCTGGTGCCCATGGGTAGCGTTTGAGACCGCGTCACTTTAGATTGGTTGGCTTGACACATAGTGCGGATGAGGTAACACAAACGATTTGAACAATTTATCGTTTCTATATTACTCCATCAACAGATTAAACAACATGGCAGGATAAAAGTTGTCAATGCTGAGTTGAAAAAAACCGTCTGAACTAATGGACTTAGTTCAGCAAAGCACGTCATCTGGGACCCGGCCGTCGGTTTTGCCGCGCGAACGCTGCTGATTGTGATGTCATCATTCCCTTCTGAAAATTCTATCTAATATTCGATTTTTTGAATCCGCTATTCCACCTGCGTAAATGCATGGAAACATAATGTGGGATTTCGGAAATATGAACAGAATATGTTCGGAGAAAAGTGTGTTCGAAGTTCCAGGTTATGCCCATTATTAAAATATATGTTTATATATCTATCATCATTGGGAACCATACTCTGTGCAGAGCGTTGGTGCTTGCTGTTAAGGTAGTCTCCTTGGCTATTGGGCACAATCCTGGATGGATCACCACTCTCCGACAAGTATAACCAGCATGCTGGCAACTCAATTTGCTGACCTTGGATTATGACAAGCAGAGTCAACCCCACCTGGTATTAACTCAACAGCGAGTGGGATTTGAACTCAGGATCTAGGTCCAGCCCACCACCCTAACCATTAAGCCAACACCAGGCATATAATGTATGTATGTATACTGTAATATGTATATATATACACATAATCACAGATTCATGTGACTCCAAGCATGAGTGGTGAAGTGCCAGCATGGTCTCCCATACAGCCATTGCTGCAGCGATTCTGGGAGCCGATAAGTGCCATCTGCCACCGGTCTCCAGATTGTGTTTGGTAAAGTGGGAGATAATGTTCAATGTTCCATGAGAGAGTCACATAGTATAATGCTTTAACAAAAAGGTTTTCAGTCACAAGTGTATGGAGGCTTGCTATGTTAAGGCCCTGTCACAACCTTGACGATTTAGCCAGCGTATGCCTGACGTATGCAAAATTTGGCTAAAAACGCTAGCAC
Organism: Eptatretus atami; assembly: GCA_035128595.1. NCBI lineage: Eukaryota > Metazoa > Chordata > Myxini > Myxiniformes > Myxinidae > Eptatretus > Eptatretus atami. Next base: position 3,469,640 of record CM068957.1, on the reverse strand, counting down.
ACGTCGAATACTTATGGGTAAGTTTGTATACGTTAAGAGCACGCTGAACATACTCGTAGTACGCTGGCTTATTTTTATAGTACGCTGGCATCGTATTTGTACGCTGGCATACGTCGTAGTACGCCGAGGTGTTAGAAATTTTCCATGCTTGAAATTTTTCGACGTATGCAGCGTATGACTCACACGTTCCGGCATAATGCTGGCATAAGTTGTAGACACGTTACGCGATCGTTGACAAAACGTCGACACACCGTTTTGTAAGTTAACTCATAAGTCGAAACACGTCGAGGTAATGAATTAGCGTACCCCGAAACTTATTCTAACCTATGAGTAATGTGTTGTAGGCACGTTACGTGATCGTTGACACAACGTCCACACACTGTTAATTGTAAGTTACTCATAAGTCGAAACACGGTCACGGTAATGGTTAGCTTCAGTGTTCCAGACTCCTGGTTTTTTTTTTGTTGTTTTTTTTTTTCGGTATGACGTGATGTTGACACTTCGATTTCTTAGTGCGGTTATAATATAATATAATTAATAGGCTGCGCCTCCAACGATTTAAATATAAACCGCATCTAGAAATCGAAGTGTAACATCACCGTATACCGAAGAAAAAAAAACAACAAAAAAAAAACCAGGGAGTCTGGAAAACTGACGCTAACCATTACCTCGACGTGTTTCGACTTAACGAGATAACACTGGCGTCCACACGATCGGTAACGTGACCTACAACTATAGCCAAGCGTATGCAAACGGTGTCATACCGTCGAGTACGTCAAAAGAATATCTTTCACATGCTGCAAATTTACTCCAACTGAACTCAGCGTATAATGCGACGTATGCCAGAAACAACGACGTATGCCAGCGTGCTCGTTATAACGTATACCAAACTTCCCTAAGTATTTCAGACAGTGTGTCACAGCTTGGTGTCGGCAAATTTTTCAATATGTAAAGGACATATCGCTGGCTAAAACGTCAGTGATGACAGGGCGCCACTTCGAATGTCTAGTGGTTGAATCTTGAATCGTCGAGCCGCAGCCATGAATAGCCTAATCGCCACGTGAATCCGTCGCGATACAGTGCGCGCGCTATGCATAAGTATAGACTAATGTGGAGCATAGGTTAGTGGACAAACGCCGACAACCAGTCACATTCGTTCGATAATATAGGTTATCTATATGGATTAAAAAACGCTTCTGTGTACCGTTTACTAATAGTTTATGCGATTACGATCCAACAGATTTTATATACGCCAAAACATTTAAAAAAACATCAATAAGTCAGGCATACAGCCAGCAGATATTTAACATAAATTTGAGGAACCTTGACCATAACGCTGGCTATTAAGAACATCAAGGTGTGTACAGCCCTTTACCATGATGAATGCCCTATATGATGGGTAAAACCATCGGTCTGACTGCCGGGTTTCCATGCCTGTGTGCAAGCATCTCTGTTAATCTTTCCATCTTCTTCATAAATAGCGCTGCAAAGAGTAGTTTTCCAAGAGCCAGCAGACGTATCCATTATGGCAAATTGTTGATGTTCCATGAGTTCATTTTCCTTCTCAAATGGTTCGGAGAAACCTAACAATTAATTCATATATACTTATATTATAACTATTATTTTTATATACTATACATAATATATATACCTTAGCATATTTGTTACGTTTATGTGTCGGGATATTCTTAAGTTACAGCAACCATTATCAAGGGCTCTTTAAGCGCTGAGATAGTACTCGATAGGTTAATTTTCTGTTGAAGTTAGCCAAAAACCTGTTGTATATGAGACGCCTTGGGATATTTATGTATCATTTCAGTGGCGCGCGGGAAGATTTGAGTAGTGCGTTTTTTTTCTTTTTTTCCTAATCTTTTATTGTGTTTTCAAATCAATACTCAGATCCTGAACAACCACCCTGCGCCACTTCCGCCACTATCTCGGCTACTCGCCCTTCATGTCGCGTCACTTTCGCCACACTTTCTCTGCTTACGGTCGGCCATCCGAACGGCAAAACAAAGTGGCAAAAGGAGGAGACTGCGAGGAATGCTAGGGTTCTCCCGCATGTGATTCTCCCCGTCTTGTTCGAAACTTAGCCCCCGCCGCTTTGGGAGTGGAGGAGGGGCGATGCAGGTCAAAGGTCAGAGGTCATGTAATAGGAGGGGTTCATTTTGGGGGAAATTTCTTGGCCAGGAGCCCAAAAACTTGACCTTCCCCGGCCCACGACGGAGCGGGGTGGAGAAAGAAAGCGTGAGGAACGCCCTCTTCTCGGGACCTCTCGAGAAAGGTGGGAGCCAGAGAGACAGGGCGGGGCGAATGGCGAGCCGCGCTTAAAAGACGGACACCGGGGGGCGGGCTTGCGCTTTCCTCTTCGTCTGGCTGGTGGTCTGGTTGGTCTTTGGTTGGTCTTCGGTTTGGTTTTTGTGGAGAGGTTTGGTCCTTCGGGAGCAGGTCCTGCGCCGGCGCCTGCGAGCGGCCTGGCACGAGGCACGGACGGGAGATCGCGGGAGCAGCCAGTAGGGAGGTGGACCTGCCCGCTAGGCGGGGAGTGCCGGAGGGGGTTTCGCCGGCCGGAGAGGTCGGGGCAGGCGCGACACGTGAACTGGTCGGGGAAGAGGGACTCCCAGCCATAAAAGGGAAGTGCGACTTCTTTCTTTCCTTTTCTCCTTTGCTTTTTGTATATAATGTGTTGTGTTGGCGCCGGCTGTCGACAAGTAGAACTGCGTAGTGTTTGCGTGTGTCGGTGTAGTCGGTTGTAGCTCGCATTTGCTTTTTTGCATACTGTTTTAACTGTTATATTGTGCATTTCTTCTGACTGTATGGCTTGTATATACGCTGCTTGTCTGTGTGTGTGTGAATGAATAATATGCTTGCTATGTTGAACCTGTTCCGCCGCCCCTCCACCTGGGCTTAGTCTTCTTAATTTCCTTTTTTATTGACCTTCCATTCTTGCAGTTACGTATGGGGATTTCGGTAGTGGGTGCAACATCCCGGTAATTAATCGCGCCCGTCAAGGCCGACGATGTAACCTGTCGGTTTATCACTGTGTAGCTGGAACGGACCGCGGTTAACGGGTTCGTGTCCCGGAGTTTGGCGCCTGTGGGTGGTATCCGATCGCCCGGGTCACCTTCGACATCTCCCCATCGGTTCGCCCGAGGGTCCAGTATTTAGACGTAAGATCTTGAATTTGGGCCGAGCAACCCTATCCTTGCGCGGCGTGGCCGGACGCATCTTGGCCACGCGATTAAATTTCCGTTTAGTGGTGCAGTTGTTAAAACCCCACCCGTGACTAAGCTCCAGCGTTCGTTCCGAGAGGGTACGACTGAAATTGTGTTTCCGGTGGGGACGACGTGCCGCGATTTCGAGTTACTGGTGGCCGGTTCGCCACGGCTCGAGGGGCGCGAACTTGCAACAATATGATACTATAATATATACCTAGGTGGTGAAATCAACAGCGGTATTGTGATAGCACGTGCCCATTAAGCCTTCCGATTTTGCTAGGTTTTCACTTACAAAGCTACTTAGGAGGTTGCTAAATTTGTTATCAATCAGGGTGTACGACTTCAATGTGAAAGAACGGGAATGCTAAAAAACATGCAATAAATCACTACTCAAAAATGCAATGGCTAATGATATTGGGTCAACACATAATTTAAGGTTTGCAGTTGTTACAGAAATACAGCGTATATGTGATACTACCACATAAGCGTATACCGGCTCTCAAGACCCTGTTAGCGTTATGTTCTTGTAAGAAGCTCCATTCTCCCATTTCTTATTATTCTTAGTGTAGTAACTGCCCCTGTTTGACAACTGCGTTTTGCATAATAAGACAGTTGTCCACAACTTCAATCAATACAATCTCCAACCGTCTCCACAATGGGCAAGACAAGAGAGCTGTCTAAGAGGACATCAGGGACAAAATTAGTAGAACTTGCCACGAAGGGCGGGATGGGCTACCCAGGGCACAATAGGAAGCAGCTGGTGGTGAGAAGTGCAACAACTTGTTTGGCGCATTATAGAAAATGGAGAAGTTCTCAAGACATAATACGTCCATCTCCCCTCGATCTGGGGCTCCCAGTGCCAAAGAATTCTACCTGTGGAGCCTCATGATCATAGAAAGTGAGGGTCAGCCCAGAACTACCACAAAAACGGACAAGGCATCTGTTCAATGATCTGAAGAGCTGGGACTCATAGTACTCGTCCCAATAGAAAAAAACATAAGTAATCTACAACTAGACGTCATGTGATTAAAAATCTCTGCAGTGACGGCATGAAGGTCGTCTGCTCAAGGCCAGCTGCAATCGTCAGGTACGACCAGTCTGAAAGTTTTAGCCAATGCCATCACTTGTGCGAAATTGATTTCAGAGGAGACGACATGGGAGCAGTGCTATCATCAAAGCTGGTCCAAATGATGAGACCAAAAATACGACCTTTTTGGTTTACAACCGACTTCAAACTCGCCGTGGTTGGAGGAAGAGAGGCAATGAGTTTTAAACCCCCACACGAACACCCTAGTCGCAGCAAGCCGTGAAGCATGGATAGTGGGGAAACATCATTCTTGGGGATGCTTTTTTTTTTCTCTTTTTTGGGGGGATGCCTTTTTCTGCAATCAGGGCGGACAAGGGTCCGACCTGCACGTATTTGAGGCGTTTAGGTCATGGCATGGGCGTGGTTCTGGGTATCGTCCGAGATCTTCGGTTCGCATACACGGCCGTTCCCTTCGGTCAAAAAGAGGCATAATTGAATAGATGGGGCGTGGCTGGGTCTTCCAGATCAGGACATTACACCCTTGACCTCACGATACAATTCTAGCCATGTGCGCACTTAGCGAGTGGCCTATCGCGTGAGATGCATCTCAAGGTCGCTGGAGTGGCTGGAGCCAGATCCGAGACCCTGAACAATTAGAAAAATCTGAATTAATGGAGGGAGGCATCTTTGAAGCGTGGCTTGTGTGGTGCGCTCAGCGAACAGCATTTCCTGGGAACCCCTGAAAATGGATGGCACTTCATGGTGAGAAGATCTTGCTCAATGGCAGGCCATCGGGGACAAAATCCTGTTCTTCGGCAATTCTTGTTGATTTGAACCTACGGTTACGAGATAGACTACAGGAAAACGTCTGATGTCTGTAATGTGCATAAACAGGCAGAAGGTTTTACGGTACCAAATATTCTCTGAAGTTCTGGTTTTTCTGATATAAATACTTATTTCATGCAATACATGAAAAAATTGCAGGTAGATTCAATATATTTGTATTAAATCATTAACCATAATTCGTGATTTTCAGGTTTCTCTTGGTTTTAGAATTACTCCCGTCTTTCTACCAGGCTTGAAGGAGTGTCTCGCTATCGATCTAAATACTTCACAGGACCGTCTGGAGTGTTTTGTAGGTGGGGAAAGACGCTGCAATAATCGGCCCATGTCAGTATTGCCTAAGATCATTACTGATGTTCTCTCACTCCCACTGTATAGTATATTAAGAAGCAGAAGACAAGGCGCGACAGCCATTCTTCACCAAATTAGTAAAAAAACTCGATCCTGTGGATCCTCTGTAATATTCAAATGTTGGGAGCAGAAAACGGAGGCAGACCACGCGGCTCCTCAGGCAATGTTTGAGACCAGTGCTCGTGTTCCGCAGTCCCGGCGCTTCTCAGACCGCCGCAGTACATAGATTCTCCCGAGCCTGCTGCGACAATAGTGTTCCGGCGCTTCTTATCTCCTCATTATGACTTCTTCAGTCTCATACTCAATTCCTGGGTCTAGATGCTGGTTGCTTCCAAGGTTACATGGGCGCAGAGTGCTATTTTTATTTTTGCAAAAAACAAAACACAACGGTCATCACATTGATGGGGGTGGCTCTGTGTTTTTTTTGTTTTTATTTACACGATGATACTGGTGTTGGTTGGTGTGTGGGTGGGATCACTCGCGTGTGGTGGCTTGTTGTGTTTCTGTGTTTCCAGACAAAGAGAACAGCGCTGATTATTTGTGTCTGGGTTGGGCATGAATGACGTGTATGGGTTGTGTGGAAGTGTTGGGGTTCGTTTTGGGTGTTGTGCACATGTGGTGTGGGTAGTTCTGGGATTGGGTGGTTTGTTTGCTCACACTCCCTTTATCCCAGCCATTTTGCATTTTCAGTTTATCACAATCACCTTTGCAGTGCAGTAGGTGTTGCGATTGTGTTGGTGTATGTCCAGTGCGTTACCCATTTTGATCGCACCTGCCTTCCAGCCAGGCTCTTTCACATCGCGTCCGACACTTGCTTCTCACTGCCAATCAAATGTGGTCGTTTGTTAGATGTAAAGTGTCATCCTGGGACATCCTGGGTCCAAGTTCAATTTGTGCCAGATAGCAGGCAATGACTCAGGTGCTGTGGAACCTGACTGGGTGTTCATCACCTCTTTTCAATTAATGCTCTAATCATCGCTCATTTCGCTAGTCGGTTTTTGAAGCTCCACAATAACTTCTTTCCGTTCGGACGTCCAATGTAGAATTGTTTGGCTCAAGTCTTTGCTATGAATGACTGGTAAGACTACTATTCCACGATTTTCAGCGCACATTGGTATTCGGATCCTTTTAGTTATTGAGATGACTATGAACGGATGGATGCAGTAGAGGCTTAGTAGGAACGCCTATGTCCAAAACATCTCCCAACTACCGTGCAGGCTGCACGTACTATCGTGCCAATGGCTCATGTTCGCAAAGCACCCCTGGGCAGTATGGCAGTACACAGTGCGCGGCTCGAAGTGTGTCTGCTGCCTCCTCTGTCCAATATCCTTGACTATGTTTTTGGTTTTCTTCCCATGTGGGTGAGCTATCCCCTTGTTGGTGTATGCCCGTCATTTTTTTGCGCAAGGACCCTCAAACTAGATTCCTGATGTTTCTTTACGATTGGCCTCGGTCTTTGGAAGATAACGTCTGTGCTGCAATCGCTCCGTAGCTGCTCAGGTTCCGTTTTCTCCGTAGCTAAGCAGCCGCACAATCAGCCTGATGTGTGGTGGGGAGATTGGGGTTTTGCAGGAAAGTTAAATCGTTCAGTTAATTCTGCTGGTTGCTGGGGTTGGTCTTTGTAATACTCAGAGTTGATTAGGACAGGTCAGCGTACGGCTGAACACACTCCGAAAAAGGCCAATTTTTCCTTTTTAAATTTCGATTGTTGAAGTTAATGCCTAGCATTCGATCCCTGGGCAGAATACCCGCAGTTGTCCCCGTAAAGTGTTGGTCGCCATGTGGGTCTGTATGGTTCAATGACGAACGCGTATTGATCGTAATATTTTCTGTTGTCAGTACCCATGTGGGTCTTTCAATTCTCATTTTGGATCAGACAACGTTCCCATCGAATTATCTTTGGTTCGATATACGGTTCCTCATATCCCCTTCTCACCCCACAAGTTAGTCTTGTCAGCAAGCGAGACTTTCCGGTGATACCCATAGCTGTGCAAATATTTGGTCCGGTGAGTTTCCTTTGTTTGCTGTGCTTGACCCATTCTATACACCGATGGAGGGTCGTTCGACAGTGTTCAAGCCTGGATGCACCCACTCGCGCAAGACTTTCGTTAGCGGCAACACGTCTTCTAGCGTGTAGTTTGCTGTTTATTTGACTGAGGTGCATTTTTTTCCCCTCATATTGGATATTGTTTTTCACACCATCCCCCATTTAAGACGGTCGATGGTTTTGACGCTCACCAGGCTAGACCCGTGCCTGGGGATTGCGCTTGCGTTCTCGAAAATGGGGAATTACAGCTCGGACACGAAGACTACCATCTCATGCACCTGTTCATTTGGATTGACTCTCTTAGTAGCACTTTGGAAAAGATTCACGTTATATTCCTTTACCGTTTTAACCAGAATCCGAGATCTTCTTCTTCCTCCCAAGTGGCTGGCCATGACACTTCGTGCAGTAGACCGAAGCCCTTTGGCGAACATATCGGCGCTTCTAAGTATGCTGCCATTGATGAAGGGACTCATCTGTGATTCTGAGCTTCTCAACAGGGACATTGGCTCTTTGGGATGGATCTTGAGAAGACATGTCACGTCTGGGTGCTGTATACATTGCTCGATGTGCACCGTATAAGCCATTGGTGTCCCCCTGGTTGCCAGCCTGCTTGCTCGTTTCAGCATGGACAATCGTGTGTTTACAAGGACAGGTTGTTGTTTGGAGGTTGTTCTTTTTATAGTAATGGTGTAGTGTTAATGATCAAATGCTTTCTGACTTTGGGTGAAGCTGGCCTCGAATTAGAATCTATATTTGGTGAAAGACATGTTTTGACCTGGCTAACTTGCGATAGGCCTGGAGTTGGAGTTACGAGTCATCTTTCCCGCTTGCAACAATGTGAAGCATATCTTCTCTGTTCCGCTTCCAATTTACATTTTTAGATAGAGATAAGGCGTACAACAAGGTCATAATCACCGGTAAACGTGATGTCTCCATTCTGTCTTATACGATTTCCCCGAGTGAAAGGAGGTATTTCCAGACCGTTTTGATACAATTTGCGTCCAATTAGAGCATTCCCTGAGTAATGTTGTTTAAAAATGGCCTTGAATTCGTTTAGTATTGTTAAAGGTTTATATACACGTTTACCATTATTGAACGACAACAGCACGTAATGTTTAGAAAGTTATTTTCGTAATGAAGCGTTAGGAATAGCAGACACTTATTCCCTTATAGCGTTTATTATGTAAAATTAATGCGTTGGTTTGGGTAGCTCGTGCCACCCCCACAACTCTCTCAACCATTGGGATATAACATCCAGCGCATAACTGAAAGTGATACGGTGACTACCCGTAATCACGCAGGCGTGCATCATTTTGAACTGCATGCCGCCTTACCTCCCCGGCCACCTCGGAAAACACCAGCATTCTGGGACTTCGCCGAAGCCATGGGTTTCATGGAAGAAGAAGGAGGGAGAGCAGGGTAGAAGGGGAGAGAAGGAAAGAAGGAACAGGAGAGGACCAACAGAAGCCCTCAGACCTCGCACAGCAAATCCCCCATTATTGTTTTTAAGCCCACCCCCAAGTCCCTTGTTTACTGTTCGTCTCGTATGGACATCTACCCGTTATGTATTTCATTTCCCTGATCCCCGTTCATTCCCCTCCACCTGAACACAACCGGTATACGGACCAGGCCAAGACACAGCCCCAGGAAATAATTGCTCCATTCCCTGGCTTTGTGCCATGGACATTTTTGGACGTGTGGGGTTTGTCTCGGGTACACGGGAGTTAAAGTGATTTCCCCATGTTAAGTGCGGAGCTCCCCTCCTAGCGACGGCCGGAAGGGCCAACTGAGTGCATAGCCGGGCGGGCGGCAGACAGGGCTGCGGGGGGCATCCCCCAATAGCCCCGTGCCAGCCAGCTCGTAAGATCTGACGTGGCCCAATATCTGCCCCCTCCCCCCCCCAGGCACCTTGGAAGATCTGACGTGTGCTCTTCAGCCCCGCTTGCCATCAGGCACTAAAAGTGTACCAAGGTTCTGGTTCACTCTGTCTGCTCCTGTCATCGCCTTCTTCACTTCCATCCTGGTCCGGACCTCTGTAATAATATATATATCGCTCTGTATCTCTATATATATTATCATATATATCTCTCCTCTCCTCTCCTCTCTCTCTCTCTCTCTCTCTCTCTCTCTCTCTCTCTCTCTCTCTCTCTCTCTCTCTCTCCTGGTCATCACTCTACTTATTCCCTGGTCCTAGATGCTTTGGTTTGTGTTCCGACGAGCCAGTGGACCCCGGGTTGTGGACTGCAGTGTCGGGGCCGTTCCAGAGAGCGGCAGGGAGTGTGGTATCAAGCTGGGGAGGGCGACGGTTCCACGTACCGGTAGGCTGAGGCCACCCTGCATCTCCCAATTTTCTCCCCTGTGTAAATGTCTGATGGGTACCCTTGTCATGTTATCCGGTAGGTAAGGAATAGGTTAAGTTAAGTCTGCAACTTGTGCATTTTCTTTGCTTTTTGTAAATACACACATCGATTGCTTTTTATTGCATTTCCCCTTTTCCTTCCCCAGTTGCCCTTTGACTCTATTAAAGTCCTTGATAAACCGTCCCTCCTTCCCCATACCCCACATTGCTTGGTGTAAATAGATTGCATTGTTCACATTTTCCTTTCAATCTGTCTGTGTCTGTGCTTTCACATTATTGGTCCAGCAATATCTGTACATAGATTAGCCGGGAGATTATAATTCCCCAACGGATTGGCTCTCACATCAGTCTTGCATTGTGCTAGCAGTAAGGTTGGCCACCTTAATGAAGATCCAATCAAGATAAAAGTAACACAACCACCGAGGGCACGATTCTCCGATAAAGAGACCGTGTGTTCCTAGTTAAGGGGCCGTCAGACGGAGGACACTGGGTCACGTGGTTAAATTGTTGGCGTTCGTTGGTCAATTCGCGACTCGCCGTGACATGGATTTATTAGTGTGCGACGGCCTCAACTCTCGGTGAGTCCGGGAAGAACCAGGGATACCCCCACCCTCGTACCCCCGGAACCCGGGCCCGCAACAGTATTTTCGTGTTTGTAGCCAGCAGCCTGCCGATTGAGCCTTAAGCCCAAGTCACATTTGCTCTACGGCTAGGATACGGCGGCCGTACCCCCTGAATTGACAGAAACGTGCGGCGGCCGCAGAGTTTCTGAGGTGGCCAGGGTGGCCCTACGCCGTATGGCTATCTTTTACAGGCCGTAGGGGTCGCCGTGGAATTATAGCGCGGAGTTATAACTTTTTTCATTTCTACGTTGGCCGTAGCAATTCGACAAGCCAAGCTGTGACGTAGATGTGTTCCACGTCGACCGTCACGTAGGGCGTACGTGGGCTTGCGTTATTCGTGCGGCTGCCGTAGGCTCTTATCAATGAAAAATGAATTTTGCCACCCCCAAAAAATACGGCGGCTGCACTATTTCCACGGTCGCCGTATGGGTAGTCCTAAGGCGTCCCTGTGTCAACGTACGGTGGCCTTGCGGTCTGTGTGACTACCTGCGGGCAACGCAGGGTCGACGCACGGTTCCCTACCCCGCCGTGCGTCCTACGTACGGCCTCCGTGGCAGTCTGCGTCGACCGTGCGTCCACCGTGCACTACCGCTAGAGATCGGAGTATAGGTGTTTGCCTATACAGTAATCCCCGCTTATCACGTGGGTTACGTTCCAAACCTCCCCGCGCTAAGTGAAAATCCACGATGAATGGACGCCTCCCAAAAAATCGACTCGTCTGGTCTGGTCGGTTTGGCAGTGATCGGGTTTGAGGTGCCGGAGATCGACTCGTCTGGTCTGGTCGGTTGGGAGTGATCGGGTTTGAGGTGCCTGAGATCGACTCGTCTGGTCTGGTCGGTTTGGCAGTGATTGGTTTGAGGTGCCGGAGATCGACTCGTCTGGTCTGGTCGGTTTGGCAGTGATTGGTTGAGGTGCTGGAGATCGACTCGTCTGGTCTGGTCGTTTGAGTTGCTGGGTACGAGCAGTGCTCGTCCAACGGCGGCAACCTTTTTCCTTCCTGAAGCATATCGAGCACCTTAACCTTTCAGGACCTCCTCTGGCGCTTCGGTTCCTTGCCAGAAGCCTTAGAAGGTGCAGGGCGTTTGGGCGGCATCGTGGGGCTTGGAGAAAAAACGTAGAAAATATTCGAAGTTCACAAGCGAAACTTTGTCTCGTGGCGTTGTGTGACTGGTCGAGCGCCACGCGTTATAATTTAATATTTTAATATTATTACCCTGATATACGGGGGAATCTGCAATAAAAAATTAGTTAGGTTCCAAGGGAAAACCCGCGATGAACCGGGGGCGCGATAGGTGAACCCCGATATAGCGGGGGATGACTGTACTCCAAACTGGTATATTCAGTTATATATATTATAGTTATAGTATATTCAGTTATATATACTGGTATA
>CM068957.1:3429632-3457757 GCA_035128595.1 Eptatretus atami | reverse complement strand
AGAGGAGATAGCTGGGACCAATAGTATCAAGAAACCATAAGTAACACACTACGCCGCATGGATTAAAATCCTGCAGCGGCATGCAAGGTCGTCTGCTCAAAGCTAGCGCATGTCCAGGCCCGTTCTGAAGTTTGCCCAATGACCATCTGGATGATCCAGAGGAGGATGGGGAGATCATGTGGTCTGATGAGACCTAAAATAGAGCTTTTTTTGGTTTAAACTTCACTCGCCGTGGTTTGAGGAAGAAGAAGGATGAGTACAACTCCAAGAACACGCATCCCAACCGTGAAGCATGGAGGTGGGAAATCATTCTTTGGGGATGTTTTTCTGCAAAGGGGACAGGACGCCTGCACCGTATTGAGGGGAGGATGGTATGGGGCCATGTATCGTGGATCTTCGGCCAACAACCTCCTTCCTCAACAAGAGCATTGAAGATGGGGCGTGGCTGGGTCTTCAGCATGAGCAACGACCCGAAACACACAGCCAGGGCAACTAAGGAGTGGCTCGTAAGAAGCAGCTTCAAGGTCCTGGAGTGGCCTAGCCAGTCTCCAACCTGACCATAGAAAATCATTTGGAGGGAGCTGAAAGTCTGTGGTTGCCCAGCGACAGCCCTGAAACGCTGAAGGATCTGGGAAGATCTGTATGGGAGGAGTGGCAAATCCCTGTGCAGTGCTGTGCAAACCCGGTTAAGAAGTACAGGAACGTCTGATTCTCTGTAATTTGCAACAAAGGTTTCCGTACCAAATTATTAAGTTCTGTTTTTTCTGATTTATCAAATACTTTATTCATGCAATAAAATGCAAATTAATTATTTTTAAATCATACATATGTGATTTTAGTGTATTTTGTTTTAGATTCCGCTTTCAACAGTTTGAAGTGTAATCCTATGATTAAAATTTACAGACCTCTAACGTGCTTTTGTAGTGGGAAAAACCTGCAAAATGGCAGTGTATGAAATACTTGTTCTCCCACTGTATATATATTAAAGAGAAGAAGAGGCGCTTCCCCGGCTACCAAAAGTAAAACTCGATCGACTCTGCTAATTTGAGCAGAAAAGCGAGAGCAGACCCGGTCTCAGGCAATGTTTGGACCAGTCTTCGGCAGCCGGCTTCCTCAGGCGTAATCGCCCGAGCCTCGGCACGTGGTCCGTTTCTTATTTCGATATGACCGCCATTTCCGTCACGTGCTGGTGCTCCAACGGTTAAATGGAGTGCTATTTTTATTTTGCAAAAAACAAGAAACATCAACGTCAACTTTCAGCATCATCGATGGGGTGCTCCTGCTCTTTTGTTTTATTTCAGCAATGATCTGGTGTTGTATGTTGTGTGGGTGAGCAACGTGTTGTGTGCTTGTTGTTTTTGTGTTCCAGAGCAAAGAACACGGCTTGATTTCGTGTCTGGGTGGGCATGATGAGGTGTTGGTTGTGTAGTGTTTGGGATTCTCGGTTGGTGTTGTGCACATCGTGGATGTGGTGTTTTGGAATGGGTTGTTTGTTGCTCACCTGTATCCAGCCATTTGCATTATCCAGTTTTCAACCATTTGCATGCAGAGGTGTGCATTGTGTGGGTATGTCCACACGTCTACCCATTTTGAGCACCCTCCCGGCTCTTCACGTGCCATGCTTCCAAATCAAACGCTGTGTCGTTTGTTAGATGTAGTGTTCGGACACGGGTCCCCCAAGTCAAATTTGTCGCCAGATTGCAGGGCAATGACGTGCTGTGGCTGACTGGTCACTTTCCAATCCTAAACTGCTCTATCATGTTCAATCTAGTCGTTTTAAAAATTTCTTCCAGTTTGCACCAATGTAGAGTTGGTCAACAGTCTTTGATGATGAATGGTAACTAACTCCAGATTATTCACCAGTTTTGGTATTGGATGCCTTTAGTTTTGGAGATGACATGCCGGATGATGGCGTAGAGGTTGTAGGCTATGCCAATCCGTGCACGTCACGTACGTATCGTGCGCAATCCATTCAGAAAGACCGGGCAGTATGGCAGTAGCACAGTGCCGCAGTGTGTCCTGCTCCTTCCATTCTGTGCATTTTTGGTTCTTCCAACTGTGGGGAGTATCCCTTGTTGTACCATTTTTGAGAGGACTCCTCAACTAATCTGAATTTCTTTAATTGCTCAGCTTTTGGAAGATAACACTGTCCCAATTCCCCGAGCTGCTAAGGTAGCGTGCTCCACTGTGTGTGTGGGAGATTGGGTTGCAGGAGTTAAATCCAGTAAATCTGCTGGTGTGGGTTGGTTTTCTTGTTAAAACCAAAGTCTTTAGGGAGCCGTCAGCTTAACGGTGAACCTGCCAATCCAAAGGGCCATTTTATTTCTTTTTAAATTTTTCGATTGCTGAAGTTATGGCCGGGGAATACGCCGGCAGTTGTCGAGTAAATGGTCGACCTATGTCTGTATGTTCAATGCGAAGGTATCATCTACATATCTGTTTTCATGTTACCATGGGAGCCAATTCTCATGAGACTCATATATCCTTTGTTTCGAGTTCTCAATCACCAAATTAGCTGCAGCAGCAGAGACTGGTGACCATAGCTGTTGCCAAATATTTGTCGGTGGTGTGCACCATCATAATGAAGGTCGTGCTGTTCAGGCACCTCCAGCAAGCTCGCAATCGTCTTCAGGTGTTAGTTTGCTGTTTTGACAGTCAATTTTCCAATCATTTGAATGTTTCAACGGTCGAGTGTGACGCTCACGCGCTAGATGACTGGGATGTTGGTGAAAGGGGACACGCACATCGAAAGATACCATCATCTCATCTTGGATTCTGACCTCTTAGCCTTTGTGGAAAAAAATTCACCTATTCTTACCGTTTATCAGTCCTTTCCTCCAAGTCTGCCAATGACACGTGCTAGAAAGCCTGGACAATCGTAAGATGCTGCATTGATCGAAGACACGATGGGTCCTCACAGGGACATTTGTCTTTGTGGATCTTGAGAAGGCCAATGCAGTCTGGGTGTGAACGATTGCTGCAGTAAAGCCAATTGTATGTCCTGGTTGCCCAGCCTGCGTTGCTCGTTTCAGCATGGAGCAATCGTGTGTTCAAGGCAGTTGTTGCTTTTGGAGTTGTTCTATTTTATAGTACATGTGTAGTGGTTAATATCATGCTTTCTTGACTTTGGTGGCAAGCTGCTTCGAATGTAAATCTATATTGGCTGGAAAGACAATGTTTGACTGGTATTGCGATAGGCTGGAGTTGGAGCTACGATGTGCATTTTCCGCCTTGCACAAGTGTGAAGCATTTTCTCTCGTTCGCACAACTTTACAATTATTTAATAGAGATAAGGCGTACAAGGGTCTATAATCACAGTAGCGTGATGTCTACATTCTGTCTTAACGATTTTCCCCAGAGTGAAAGAGTATTCGCTGTTTTGATACAATATTTGATCCAAATTAGAAGCATTCCTGAGTAATGTGTTATAATGGCCTTGAATCGTTTGTATTGATTATGGCTTTATTAGACCGTTTACGCATTATTGAAGACGCAGCACCACAGCAACGCTAAGACTGATTAGAATAGTTATGTTCCGTAATGCACGTTAGGAATAGCGCCTTCCTGATATAAAGGGGTTATTATGTAATTAAATGCGTTGGGTTGGGTATACTCGTGCCACTCTCTCAATACCGCATTGGGAATAACATAGCTGGCAGTAATGACGTGTACCGTGACTACCGTATCACGCAAGGCGTGCTCAATTTCTGCCATTGGCTTTCCTCGGCGTGGTGTGACAAACAAGCATTCTGGACCTTCGCCGAAGCCTATGGCTTTAGATCCAGCAAGCAAATATTCCACATTTATTATGGTTTAAAGCCCCACCCAAGTCCTTGTTTACTGTTCGTTCTGTATGGACATCTACCCGTTATGTTTTCATTCCCTGATCCCCGTTCATTCCCCTCACACCTGAACACAACCGTATACGGACAGCCAAGACAATCGCCAGGAAATAATTGCTCCATTCCCTGGCTTGTGCCATGGACATTTTGGACGTGTGGGGTTTGGTCTCGGTACACGGGAGTTAAAAGTGATTTCCCCATGTTAAGTGCGAGCTCCCCTCCCTAGCGCGGCCGGAAGGGCAACTGAGTGCATAGCCGGCGGGCGGCAGACAGGGCTCGGGGGCATCCCCAATAGCCCCGTGCCAGCCAGCTCGTAGATCTGACGTGGCCCAATATCTGCCCCTCCCCCCCCAGCCACCTTGGAAGATCTGACGTGTGGCTCTTCAGCCCGCTTGCCATCAGGGCTACAAAAGTGTACCCAGGTTCTGGTTCACTCTGTCTGCCTCCTGGTCATCGCCTCTTCACTTCCATCCTGGTCCCAGACTCTTGTGTCTCTCTCTCTCTCTCTCCTCTCTCTTCTCCTCTCCTCTCTCTCCTCTCGTCTCTCTCTCTCTCTCTCTCTCTCTCTCTCTCTCTCTCCTGGTCATCACTCTCACTTATTCCTGGTCCTAGATGCTTTGGTTTGTGTTCCGACGAGCCGGTGGACCCGGGTTGTGGACTGCAGTGTCGGGCCGTTCCAGAGAGCGAGGGAGTGTGGTATCAGCTGGGAGGGCGACGGTTCCACGTACCGGTAGCTGAGGCCACCCTGCATCTCCCAATTTCTCCCCCTGTTAAATGTCTGATGGGTCCTTGTCATGTTATCCGGTAGGTAAGGAATAGGTTAAGTTAAGTCTGCAACTTGTGCATTTCTTTGATTTTTGTAAATACACACATCGATTGCTTTTTATGCATTTCCCCTTTTCCTTCCCAGTTGCCCTTTGACTCTATTAAGTCCTTGATAAACCGTCCCTCCTTCCCCATACCCCACATTGCTTGGTGTAAATAGATTGCATTTCACATTTTCCTTTCAATCTGTCTGTGTCTGTGCTTTCACATTATGGTCCAGCAATATCTGTACATAGATTCGCGGGAGATTATAATTCCCCAACGGATTGGCTCTCACATCAGTCTTGGCATTGTGCTAGCAGTAAGGTTGGCCACCTTATGAAGATCCAATCAAGATAAAAGTAACACAACCACCGAGGCACGATTCTCCGATAAAGAGACCGTGTGTTCCTAGTTAGGGGCCGTCAGACGGAGGACACTGGGTCACGGTGTTAAATTGTTGCGTTCCGTGGTCATTCGCGACTCGCCGTGACATGGATTTATTAGTGTGCGACGGCTCAACTCTCGGTGAGTCCGGGGAGAACCAGGGATACCCCCACCCTCGTACCCCCGGAAACCGGCCCGCAACAGTATTTTCGTGTTTGTAGCCAGCAGCCTGCCGATTGAGCCTTAAGCCAAGTCACATTTGCTCTACGGCTAGATACGGCGCCGTACCCCCTGAATTGACAGAAACGTGCGGCGGCCGCAGAGTTTCTGAGGTGGCCTCAGGGTGGCCCTACGCCGTATGGCTATCTTTTACAGGCCGTAGGGGTCGCCGTGGAATTATAGCGCGGAGTTATAACTTTTTTCATTTCTACGTGGCCGTAGCAATTCGACAAGCCAAGCTGTGACGTAGATGTTTCCACGTCGACCGTACGTAGGGCGTACGTGGGCTTGCGTTATTCGTGCGGCTGCCGTAGGCTCTTATCAATGAAAAATGAATTTTGCACCCCCAAAAAATTACGGCGGCTGCACTATTTCCACGGTCGCCGTAGGGTAGTCCTAAGGCGTCCTGTGTTCAACGTACGGTGGCCTTGCGGTCTGTGTGACTACCTGCGGGCAACGCAGGGTCGACGCCGGTTCCCTACGCCCGCCGTGCGTCCTACGTACGGCCTCCGTGGCAGTCTGCGTCGACCGTGCGTCCACCGTGCACTACCGCTAGAGATCGGAGTATAGGTGTTTGCCTATACAGTAATCCCCGCTTATCCGTGGGTTACGTTCCAAACCTCCCCGCGCTAAGTGAAAATCCACGATGAATGGACGCCTCCCAAAATCGACTCGTCTGGTCTGGTCGGTTTGGCAGTGATCGGGTTTGAGGTGCCGAGATCGACTCGTCTGGTCTGGTCGGTTTGGGAGTGATCGGGTTTGAGTGCCTGAGATCGACTCGTCTGGTCTGGTCGGTTTGGCAGTGATTGGTTTGAGGTGCCGGAGATCGACTCGTCTGGTTGGTCGGTTTGGCAGTGATTGGGTTTGAGGTGCTGGAGATCGACTCGTCTGTCTGGTCAGTTTTGAGTTGCTGGGTACGAGCAGTGCTCGTCCAACGGCGGCAACCTTTTTCCTTCCTGAAGCATATCGAGCACCTTAACCTTCTCCTGGACGTCAGGACTTCCTTCTGGCGCTTCGGTTCCTTGCCAGAAGCCTTAGAAGGTGCAGGCGTTTGGGCGGCATCGTGGGGCTTGGAGAAAAAACGTAGAAAATATTCGAAGTTCACAAGCGAAACTTTGTCTCGCGTTGTGTGACTGGTCGAGCGCCACGCGTTATAATTTATATTTTATTATATTATTACCGCGATATACCGGGGGAATCTGCATAAAAATTAGTTAGGTTCCAAGGGAAAACCCGCGATGAACCGGGGGCGCGATAGGTGAACCCGATATAGCGGGGATGACTGTACTCCAACTGGTATATTCAGTTATATATATTATAGTTATAGTATATTCAGTTATATATACTGGTATATTCCGAACTGTTATATTTTTATTTCAGTAAAAAAGAAATGGTACATATCCCACTCGTTACCGTCCGTCTGGCGCGTTGCCTTAGGGCCCCCCTGCGGTTGCCTTGTGGGCACCTTGCGTCTGCCTTGAAATTCTATGGCCGCTGCAGGGACGCCCTAAGGTCACCGTGCGACATCAAATCAAAGACCGTACGGCACCCCCCACATTTTCGGTCTCCACAATTTCTAAATACGCCGTGCGGCTCCCCGAAAAATAAAAACATATGTAACTGCTACATTGTGTGACCGTGGAAATACTGCGGCCGCCCTATAATTGCTAGTGGCCGTAGATTTTGTTGACCCTACGGCCGCCGTGCCAAATGTGACTTCGGCTTTAGACATGTTTAGATCGAGGTGGATCTTTACCCATTCTCATTATTGTATTATGTGTTAGTTGTATTTCTGTATTTGCAGCCAATCGTCATTTGGATGAATAAAACCACGACTGAAGCCAAACTGATGTTCATCTATTTTATGCATTGGCAAAGCCTATAATTCACAGCTATAGTCATTGATGTGATTCAACAGTTACTGTGGAGAAACCTTTGCCATATGTAACTCACAAATAGATGAGCCAAAAGGTTAGAAATCACATTCCAGTTATAAAAATCAAATCCATTTGAACCACATTCCTCTCACACATCATTCCTCTCGACACTGACCCATCCTTCCCAACCCCGTCTCTTTCTCTCCGCATGCTCTTCACCCCCACCCCTTCACCCTGCGTACATGTGTGCGCTCCTCCGCGCTGTGGATTGCCAGCTGCATGGGAATGTTAAAGCTGTGCAGAAAATTTCCACCAAACACCAGTGAATCTTCTGGAGTATAAACGGCATGAATCCAACCTGAGTAGGACAGTTTGGTTTGTGGGAAAGGGAGAATAAACTTACCCAAACATTGCAATAAACAGCAAACAAAGTTCTTCTTTAGCAAGCCCTGATGTATTGACTCCATGGGTGGCATACCTGAAGGTATTAGGAAAGTGTATCCTCGGTGGAGAGTGACCCTTTGGCAACCAGCTACCTTGTCTGCAAGGAAAATGTCCCCTTGTTTTCCACTCAGCACCCAATCCTCGTAAAGTCCCAGGTTTTTGGGTGTTGGGGGTATCAACCAAAACACCTGAAAATATAAATCAAGCACAGAGGTATGAAATATATGACACAATGTTTGTTAGATAGAGAATTCAGAGATCGCATTGTGCAGGTGCAGAAATAGCACGCAAGAAGGGAAACAGTTCACAGGAAGGCAATCGACGGAAAAGTGCAAAAAAATGCAGATAGGTGACGGGGATACAATATATTAGAGGAAGGATAAACAAGGACAAGACATTGAAAAGTTGTACCTTTTGCCCCCGCAGTACATGGTACCAGACGGTAGTTCCTCCAAAATCAATATGGAAATCCGTGTAGCAACCCTTTACACTCATTAGACAGTACCTGTGTCACAGTATAAAGGTCAGCATTGAGGTCACAGTAAAATTCAAGGAGGTCAAGGTGAGGGCAACATG
The DNA here is from genome assembly GCA_035128595.1 of Eptatretus atami. NCBI lineage: Eukaryota > Metazoa > Chordata > Myxini > Myxiniformes > Myxinidae > Eptatretus > Eptatretus atami. The sequence continues at coordinate 3,449,608 of CM068957.1, read as the reverse complement.
TTTTTCACCTGTGGTGATGTCACTTAACGGCTCCAAATGTGGAAAAATATCGGAAAATTAAACAGCAAGGGGACACAAACATGAGCACAGGAGTTATGATCCATCCATCCATTGGGACCACACTCTGTGCAGAGCGTTGGTGCTGCCTGAGCAATCTCCTCGGCTATTGGGCACAATCCTGGACGGGTCGCCACTCCGACACAGGATACCAGCAAGCTGGCACTCATTTTGCCGACCTCGGAAGGACGACAGGCTGAGTCAACCCCACCTGGTATTAATTCAACAGCTGAGCAGGATTTGAACTCAGGACACTAGAATCCCAAGCCCACCACCCATTAAGCCAACACCAGGCATAGAGTTATGATGCTGCAAAAGAACAGCCAAAAATCCAAGTATCCATTCAACTTGAAGACCACCATTCTGGACAGAGATGCGAGGCAACATAAGTGTGACAAACTCAGGTTAATGATAACATGACTGAAACGCCATGAGTAATTTCAGAGAGTAAACTCACTTCTGCACTTTAGGATAGTGCATGGCTGAGAGAGTGTTCGTCCCATCACGCTGTTGCTGTCTAAGTTTCCGTGGCCACATAGTGTCAACCCAGTCCAATAGGTCCACCTGGATGCAAAGGTCATGGCATCGTAGGGTCACTACAGTGCTCTGGGAGTCATTAATTCTGCTGTGAAGATTAACAAATGGTGGTTGGGGTTAAACTAAGCTCACCACAGCTGGACGCTGGATAAGGCGTGCCAGTTTTGTGTGGGAGAACTCCAGGCTGATCACGTTGTACAGTTTACGCCGATCACGCTCTGGCGTGCTATAATACCGTGCCCAGCGTGCCATGGACATCTCCATCCCACGCTGAGTAGCAACATCCATGACATCGATAACTCGCCGGCACCCTGGAGAGCGGATAAGAAGGCTTGAGGTTTTGTTGCTCCCGTTATCATAAAAAAAAATGCACAAACTTTTTTAAATGGCAGAAGGGAGAGAAACATAATAAAAACTAGAGGGGCACTCGGTGGAGCGCGTACCTCAGCCACGCAATGCCTGATCCACGAGAACATATCGAGCCCAATACATTTTTGAGTTAATGGCATAACTAATAAATTTTACACCCGTTAGTTACCGCCCCCCCCCCATCACTGTTCCACTACCAGTATACACATAAACACATCCATCACATTAAGAGGATCTGAAAATGCTGCAGCAGAACAAGGGTGTAAATTTCAGTGAGCACATTTGGTTAAGGAAAGAGCACACAAACAGTGAATGCTCCAAAAATATAGAACGGTGTACAATATATTCAGTGCTGAATGTTGCATTGAGGTCATGGTTTCACTCACCCACGTAAGCTTTCACATCATCCACGGAGAATGTGGGATCAGGCATGCTAAAGGAACAGGCAAGGGTAAAAGGGAATGGGAACAAAATGGTCAACAAAGATGTTCTTTTGTTTTCTGGCAATAGCAAATAAATATGGAATGAAATTATAAATGGTTATTTCATACTGATAGCATGATCTTTGTGCCAAATTTACTTTGTCAACCACCCAGCCCCATCTCAGGAATGACGACGCCATAAACGCAGTGCCAAATTTGTCATTGAGGTTTTCTCTTCTTATGGTATCCAAGGTAATCTCCACTCACGGCTCGTGGACTTCCTCTCCTGTCACAGTGAACGTGTGGCTCTTAATGGGATTCTCTCATTTCCTCTTCCCGTCCAGGCTGGAGTTCTGAAAGGCAGTGTTTCGAGTCCTGTGCTTTTTTTGGTTTCATCAATGATCTCACAGATTCCCTGGAAAATCCTCTTTAATCTCTTTATTGTTGACTCCATCCTCTGCCGTACCATCTGATCAGGCAAGCAGCAGCTTCTTCACCCTCTGCAGACCTGTATAAAATGGCAAGCTGGTCCAACACTTGGAATATGTCTTTCAATCCTGACAAATCTCACACTCTCACTGTGTCTCTCTGAAAGAGCCGTCTGAACCCCCCCCCCTCCGCATCTACTTTATCAACAATCCCCTTCAAGAAGTCCTTTCATTCAAGCTGTTGGGTCTCACAACTGCCACGATCTTTCCAGGGAAAGCCACATCACCAAGCTGGCCTCCAAAGAAAGTCACCGACTGGGAATCCTACGTCATGTAAAGTCCTTCCTTGGTACACCTGAGCTTCTCACCACTTACAAAGCTTTCATCCACAGTCTGATGGAGTACTGCTCCCCCCTCTGGGGTAGTGCTCCTGCCTCACACCTTGCTCGACTTCACCCAGTGGAAACCAAGGCTTTTATGATCATTGGTAATCTCTCACGATGAAGCTGAGTCTTTGTGTCTCACTCTCTCACCAGAGACAGGTCGGTGGTCTTTCTGTCTTCTACCGTCTCCTCTCCGGCCTTGCCCCCCCCCTCCCCCTGCTCTGTCTCTGATCTGTCCCCCCTATATTTCTTCAGGGTGCTCAAGGTCCACCAAAATAAACCCTTATGGTAAACCTGCCAAAATCAAGAATCACTGCTCACCTTCACTCTTTCATTCCTCTTTTTCCCCAACTCTGTAATAAACTCCCACACTCTCTTCAATACCACTCCCCTCTCCAGGTCTTCAAAACAGCTGTTCACCACCATCTGATATCTTCCCCCATCCAAAACCTCGATCTTTACTACCCCCGTTAATCCACCCCAAATCCACCTCCTTCAAATTCCTGTTTTCCTTCATAAATTATGAAAGTCCTTGTAGTACCATCTCATTTACCCATGTACCCCACCCCAGCTCTCCCTTCCACAGATATCCTATTCTTATTGTCTTTGTTCCACACTATTTTGTGCTTTCCTCTCATGCTCCTCTTGTCTCCTGCCTTGTTATATATTTCGGTGTATTGGCTCTCACACGAGCCTCAACTTGGTACACACACACAAAAAAAAGAAAGCACTCATTTATAACCAGTGCCAAATTCTGAAAAATTCATGAACTTGTAATTTCAGATTTAAACAAAAATGCAATCTCACCCAGGTCCTTCATTTAACAATTTGTGCGAAAGCATGTTGTCGTATGTCTGCTAATTATAAAATCAAAACGCTGGGCCAATCTTCACCAACTTTCACAAATGTCTCGGGGTAACCATGGTCAGGTCAGGGGCACAAAATAACCCCCCCCCCAGGGTGGTCCAGAAAAAATAATGAACAGATTTCCTCTCTCCACAAGGCTATTTTTTGCCTTCATATATAACTAAAGAGCACACAAAATTTTTCTTCAAGAAAACATATTTAGGGGTCACCCATTTTATTCCGAAATCAGGGGCCCACATATGAGATGATACAAATGTTTGTAACGTAACAATTTATGATTGTACTGCTGCCTTGATGGAGTCGGGATCATCTTATGGTGGTTTGATACCAGTCTAAGCATGAATTGTCCTCATCCTTGGTTAATGTTTCATTATATTTTTGAATTAGGCTGATGCCCGTTCCGCAGTGTCATTTACTACTTTGAGCTGAAAGGACCGAGCCCGTAGGTCATTGTACATGGATCCTCTGTCCACTGACCAGGAGGTTTCTTCAAGAATGTTTGAGAGGTTGCTATTCCCCTTCTATCAAAACATCAAAGAGGAACTGGTCCTTTTGTCACAAGGTCCTCCAACTTGAGGTGTTCCCCTTTATCCTTGATCTGTAGCCGCCGAGGACAGTCAGGTAACTGTGGACGCTGTAGGTTCTGGACCATCTTTTCCTTTGTTAGGGTTAGTTTTCCTAACAGTACGATTCAAGAGTTCCCTGTGATCATGAGGCAAAACGTGTAACTATTTGGCAACCATATATACATATATATGTATATATATTATAGGGACATGCTTGGGGTGACCTCTAAATATCCACAAATCGAGCTCAAATTCCACACATGTGTAAGTTAACCCTAGTGGACAAAAATAAGGTATGTGGAGAAATAATTTGACCAACATCATTTTTACTGTAAAGTTTGGACCACCCTACCCCCCTCTTCCTCAACACCGTGAGGCTGGCGAGACGACTTACGATTTTCACCTGTGCACATGGCAAAGTGCAATTGCCTTACTGACCCGTGCTGGAGAGGGGGGGGGGATAACTAGCCACGGGACAAAATACATTGCCCCACCTTTGCATAAAAGGATTTCAGTTACAAATGTATGAGACAGGGGGAGCAGCCTCTTTCTGAAGACGTGCCCATATCATTCATAAACCACAATCTACTTCTGCTGTATTTCACGGAACATTTCATGATGTGTACAGTGCCTATAGAAAGTGTTCATCCTCTTTCAAAATTTTTTCTTTTGTTGCCTTGTAGCCTGGAATTAAATTACATTAAATCAGATCTTTTTTCCACATCGTAACCCCACAACTTCCAAGTGAAAAACAAATTCTACAATTTTCAGAAAGTTAATGAAAAATACAAAACATAATATCTGGTTCATAAGTGTCCACCCCCACCCCCCTCATAATAACAATAGTAAATTAGCTCAGTGTAACCAATACACCTTCAAAATCACACACCAAAGTTAATTGGCCTCCACCTGTGTTAAATTGTAGTGATTCTGATTTTTTCAGAATAAAATCAGCTGTTCCTGTAGGTTCCACTGCTGAGTGGTGAATTTCACAGCAAAGACCAACCATGAGCACAGAAGACTTGATAAACTCTGGGATAAAGTTGTGGAAAGCACAAGATCAGGGATTGGGTACAAAATATTGTTACGGCGTGTGAAATTCGCAACCACCATTCAGGTCCCGTAGGTGAGATAACTCTAAGTACATGTATAGTTAGCCCCAAACCCGTTGTCTAAAGGGAATTATGTGTTCATTCGGGCTGCGACGCTTTGAGTTAGGCGTTTTTTCTGTTCTATTTTTATTTTGAATCAACCGCCATAACCATCAAACCAACCACAAAAACCCTCCACCACCTCACTCTCTCCTGCTACGGCCATTCCTGCACCACCTGTGAACACGTGAGCGTCGGGCTGTTTGGGCTCGTTCCGCGATACGCACCGAGCCGCGAGTGCAAATAGCGGCCTTTCCGAGAGAGAATTCGATCAGGAATGCTACACGCCCACTTCTGATCCGTCAATCAGCAAGCGGCGGAGCGCTTGCCCGCCTCCAGCGCGTCTGTGTGGAATCCATATATGAAAATTCGGATCAGGAATGCTACACGCCCACTTTACATCCGGCCAATGGGCGAGCGTGGCTCGGCCCCTGAGCTCATCCTGATCCTGAAATCTGCATATTGGTTCTCCTGCGGCTGATAAAACGCCGAGCGCACGGCAGTGAATGGCAGTCGAGTCTGGTGCAGAGAGGGAGAGGAGAGCAGAAGCAGAGAGTCTTGGCAGTCGAGTCGAGTCGGGTGCAGAGAGGAGAGAGAGGCAGAAGCAGAGAGTCTTGGCAGTCGAGTCGGGTGCAGAGAGAGAGGAGAGGCAGAAGCAGAGAGTCTTGGCAGTCGAAGTCGGGTGCAGAGAAGAGAGGAGAGGCAGAAGCAAGAGAGTTTTGGCAGAGTCATCGGGCGGAGTGTGGCAGCGGCGGCGTGTGTGAGAGAATTGTGGGAGGACGCAAGGAGCTCGGTGCCGAGGCAGGGAGACGGCGGTCGGCGACGAGGTCGCGGTGGGATCGCTCGTCGCGGGACCCAAGCAGCAAGCCATTCTCCTCCCAGGATCAACATCCCCCCCTCTTTCCCGCGCTGAGAGAGTGCCAAAGGGGCCCGTTCCCACCCCCTACTCAAGCGTGCGCAACGAACCCGCGAAGGAGCACGAAGTTGGGGCACCGCGCCGCGCGACATTTGCGGCTCGTCAAAAGGACAGGGTAGGCCCCGGTCTCACGCGGACCTGGCCGCTCCTGCAGTCCCGCGCAAATATTGCCTACAGGCCCGTCTGCCCCCTTGCCCTATGAGGGTGGTTCTTGCTTTTGAGTAACTGTGTGTTGGCGCGTCCCTAAAGTTAGAACTGTATAAGTGTTGCCGTGTGTACGCGTATTCGTTTTAACTCTGCATTTGATATATGTGCATTTGTGGATTACTGTATGGCTGTATATGTGTGCTATCCGTGTGTGTGAAATAAATGTGCTTTGTGTTGAATTGTTCCCCGTTTCGCTGCGTCCTTTCCTTCGTTGAAACTCCATCTTGCTTCATGTAAAAGGGTTCGTAGTGGGCGTGATACGCCGCGATAATTAATTGGAACCGTCGAGGCTGACGATAACACCGCTCAGTTATCCCGGTAGCACGGAACGGACCGCTTAAGCGGTTCGTGTCCGAAGTCGACTTGCGGCGAGGTGCGATCGCCGGTTTACCATCCGCGTGGGTACTTAGGTAGGTCGAGTTTGGCGAACAACCTATCCCACGCGGGTGGCCGATTGGCAAGATCGTGGTGAGGCGCGAAAGGCCCACCGTGACTGGCTCCCGGCGTTAGTCCGAGAGGGTCCGACAGAATTGTCCGTCGGTGGGCGACGTGGCGCGATTCGAGTCACGTGGCCGTTGGCACGCCGGCGGGCGCGAATTCGCAACAATATTTCAAAGGCCTTCGATATCCCTTGGAGCCAGTCAAGACAATCAATCATGAAAGAAGTGGAAGGTGTATGGTAACATCAAGGCCTGGCCGAGATCAGGCCGTCCCTCCAAACTGGATAACCAAGCAAGGAGGAGACTGATCAGAGAGGCCACCAAGAGGCCAATGACAATTTTTGAAAGAACTACAGGACTTTATGGCAAGGAATGGTCACTGTGTGTAGGTGACAACAATATCCCAAGCATGCCACAAGTCTGGCTTGTACGGTTGGGTGGCGAGAAGGAAGCCATTACTCAAAAAATCCCACCTTGAGTTCCGTTTGAGGGATGCAAAAACCACTCTGGATATTCTGAAGCCAGGTGACAAAACGTTTTGTGGTCTGACGAAACCAAAATGGAACTTTTTGGCCTAAATGCAAAACATTACATTTGGCACAAACCCACCACATCACCCAAAGAACACCATCCCTACTGTGAAAGCTGGTGGTGGCAGCATCATGTTATGGGGATGTTTCTCATCAGCAGGGACTGGGGCACTTGTCAGGATAGAAGGGAAAATGGATGGAGCAAAATACAGAAAAATCCCAGAGGAAAACCTGCTGTACCCTCTTCAAGAAAGCTGAAATTTGGACAGAAGTTCACCTTTCAGCATGACAACAACCCGAAGCACCCAGCCAAAGCTACACTGGAGTGGCTAAGGAAGAAAAAGATAAATGTCCTTGAGTGGCCCAGTCAGAGCCCCGACCTGAATCCAATCGAAAATCTGTGGCATGACTTGAAGATTGCTGTCCATCAATGCTCCCCACGCAACTTCACTGAGCTTGAACAGCCCTGTGACTGGGATTCAATCACCAATTTGGTCTGCTGATTGCATTATTGTTCAAGCACTGATGAACTGCTGATGCAGTGCCCCATATATTCATGCAATAATTTTGAATTTGGCCAGGGTACTGGCACACGATGGACCAATCTTATATAAAGACACCATAGAATCTTTAACATCCACCAGCAAATGCTATCAGACAGGACAGCTGGCCATAAACATCGCCTCCAAAGGACAGCGTGCTCATTGGTGCAACAACCTGCCTGCAAAGAATCAGGATGACAAATTATAGTCAGGCCAGGAATCATATCCAAACTACACCACTCAAAGGTAAGCAAGCTACCACTGAGCTATCCTGTGAATCCCCGTCAATCTCATGATCAACCTACTTTACATATTTGATAGCTGCTAAAACTGGAAATTAAAGATCTAGTAAGATCATGTAACCGTCTTCATAGTGGCCAGGCAATGTACACAATTTAGAAGACTTAAACAAAGATAATTATTTGAATTTGCATCAGAGCCTTCTATAAGTTTCGTTCACTATTTTAGTAACTCGAACAGAGACTCGACTTGAGACCTCAGGAATCAGATTTCGATGCAACACCTCAGCTGAAGCACATGTGATTGTCGAGGTACTCATTTTACTCACGTCAGCTGCAGCCCTTCCTTCTCCTTGAACACAAGTGGTGTGCGCAAACCATCTCGCTGCACGTACGTGTATGTGAACTCTGCAAATGCACAAGCAAACAAAATAACTTCCATGACTTGTCTGCAAAAACGTTCATCCTCCCCGAGATATAATAATTGGTTCACGAGCACCAGCCAGAGTGACCACTATATTCGTTGTCTGTGTGTCTGTCTGTCTGTCTGTCTGTCTATCTGTCCAGAGCATAACTCCGTGGACTTTGATCCGATCTTGATGAAACTTGGTTATGTGTCCGATATCAATGTCTAGTTGTGTTTTCCTGGATGAGGGCGTGCTACGCCCATTGTGGGCAGAGCCACACCCAAAAAATAGCCATTTTTAGGGGGTAGTCGGATTAAAAATCTATCTTCTCCAAGGGACTTGACTGAATGGAATGGGTTCTTCAGTATTTGAATAGCAAAATGAATTATCTAAAACTTGTCGTTCTCCAATGTTTTTATTTTCGTCCCATGGTCAAGGTCACAAGGTCAAAAAAAACATAAAAATCATATGACCGCACAAACCTTGAGAGCTAGGATGACAATATTTTTATGCATAATCTTGAGGTCATTCCCCACCTAAAGTCTTGAAACCATTTTGCCTATCTCGAACACCTTGCCCGTTGCGCCCCCTTCAAGTTTGTTTTACGCTGATTTCATCAAAGTATGGATAATCCGAGGAGTGCGAAATGCCATATAGCCTATATGGCGTTATATTGTTCCTGGAATGTTCCATAGGAAGTTTTGCACCAAAGGTCATAATCCTTTGACCTTTAAAGGCCACAAAGGTCAAATTTTCAAAGTTGTGGGAATCGAACCGGGCTTTCGACCTTATATTTATGACCTGAAGGTTGATAGGGAGTTAATAAATAATTCGGATCAGAAGGCGGTGAGATCATCCTCGCGAACAGATGACGTCAAGACTGCAAGCCTTTGGGTTCTAGGATGGATTCACACATGGCTCCTGGTTCCGGAGGAGGTCAGAAAAGTACAGCCCGCATTTGAAAAGGCGGAAGGGGAAAGATTCATAATCTGAAGGCTGAACAAGAGGTTTTAGAAAACATCTGGATATTCACCTTCAGCAAACATCCATTGAAACTTAGAATTATAGTGTCTCCAACCAGGCTTCAGACACCCAATATAATTATTAATATATGCAGAATCCCTTTTTAAGCAGAAATAAAATCAAAATAATCAGCAATTTCTATTCTACGAATAACTAATTAAGGATTAAAATGAAGGCCAATCCCTGTTTGAAGGGACAAGGGGCACTTATTTACCAAGCAGATTGATCCTCTTCCAGTGCAAAAGAGATAGTCAGTGTCATTTAAATAGCAAATTTATATATGAATTAAAATAGATACATGTTCAAGCACATAGATTATAATAATCATGTCATATTTTGAGTACATTTCCCCATTAAAGAGGATAACTCATTACAATTAGTGGGCTATATACGAAAAAAAAAAAAATCTTCTTTTTCAATCAAGTTTCATTGTCAAAAATCTTTATTATTATTTTTATTATTATTCTATCAACACCCTTTTCAAACCCATGATGCTAATTTTGGAGAAATGCATCGACACCCCAAGTCTCGTCTGAATCCTTCACAACTTTTTGAGATATCGTGCTTTTATATCATTTTGGCCTTTTCTCTCAGAATGGTGAAGAATCAATTCAAAATTCAAGTAGTTGGAATCCAGACCCGGAAATCTTCAACCAAAATCTCATCATGTTGGTTCCTGTACACTCCGACCCGCTCACCAAATTTCATCCGGATCCATCCACAACTTTTTGAGACGACCTTCCCTTTGCCCTCGCCCTCCCCTCACGCTGCCCTTCCCTTTGCCTCACCTCACGCTGCCTTCCCTTTTCCCTCCCCTCACCTCACGCTACCTCCCTTTCCCTCCCCTCACCTTCGACGCTACCTTCCCTTTCCCCTCCCGTCACCTCACGCTACCTTCCCTTTCCCTCCTGTCACCTCACGCGACCTTCCCATTCCCTTCCCCTCATCATCACGCTGCCTTCCCTTCCTCCCCCACCTTCACGCTGCCTTCCCTTTCCCTCCCCTCACCTCACGCTGCCCTTTCCCTTTCCCTCCCGTCACGCTGCCCTCCCTTTCCCTCCCGTCACCTCACGCTGCCTTATCACCTTCCTCCCCCTCACCTCATGGCTGCCTCCTTTCCCTCCCCTCACCCTTCATGCTGCCTTCCCTTGTGCTGCCCCCCCTCACACTGCCTTCCCTTTGTGCTCAGCCCTCCCCTCACAACTGCCTTCCCTTTGTCGCTCGGCCCCTACCCTCCACACTGTCCTTCCCTTGCTGTCTGCCCTCCCTCACACTGCCTTCCCTTCTGGCTCGCCTCCCCTCACCACCTGCCTTATCCCTTTTGCTCGCCCTCCCCTTCACACTGCCTCCCTTGCTGTCCGCCCTCCCTTCACACTGCGTATCCCTCCTGTGCTGGCCCTCCCTCACATTTGCCTTCCCTTGTGCTCGCCCTCTCCTCACACTGCCTTCCCTTGTGCTCGCCCTCCCTAACACTGCCTTCCCTTTGCACCTACCCTCATGCTGCCTTCCAATATTTTGCACTCTCCTCATGACCCCCTCCTCACTCCTCGCTGCACATCCTCATTTTACTCTCCCCCTCCCTAATATTCCCCGTCATGTGAAGCGACAGGTGTATTTGCGAGTCCTTGTCTTCTTCTTCTTTCCTCTGACAGCGTAGCTGCCAGGTAGCTATTCATTTTGTTGGGGCACGCGGCTATACCGCTGATGTGGATGCTGCTCCTATAGCAGTGCAATGCTACTTATTTCGCCGACCTCGGAAGGATGACAGGCTGAGTCGACCCCACCTTGTGTTACTTTTAGCGGCCAACGCGCGGGGAAAAAACTCCAAAGAAACTCAGGAACCTCTGAGATCCCGAGCCAGCCACAGCCTCCTAACCACTAAGCCAACTCCAGGGGGCTGCTAGTCTAGTAATAAATAAGATAAGCAAAAGCCATTATCCGATTCTCAGGCGAATGTTTCACACCGCTATTATGGTAGGCGGTGTCGTGAAGCTTGGGAGTTTGAAAATGTCGTGTAAGCTATGGAGGAACCCTTACGACGTCCGTCCTTCTTGGAGGCACGACCGTTTAAATGGTGGTGGCAGGAAAACTCGAAATAACAGATTCGGGAGAGAACAGTTCTCTACAGGCCAGAAGGAAGAGGAGGATTAATTAATTAATGGAGAGTGGTCCGTTAAGTTCGACTTGGCGGACAGGAAACAATTCATGGATTTTTCTGCAACTTCTTGATTTACTTTCTAAAAAAAAAAAAAGTGAAACTCGCTGAAGAGCGTACGTGATATCTCCATGCTTGCTGTGAGGGCTAACAAAGCCTGAGCTGCTATAATTGCTTCATCTTTAGCTGAAACTGAGACATTTTCCTGCTAGTGCCAATTGCCTACTGGTGTACAACTGCTCGACCACGAACGGAATTCCAAATATTAAATGCATTTTGTCAGTTGAATATCAATTTAATTTGTTTATTTTTTGCTTTTCTCTCTGTTTTCTGCCAGCGCTCAGTAGTGTCGCCGTCGCTATGACGATGGAGATATATCTGATGAATAAATCGAAGCGGAAACGGACTTTTCCAACTTGGAAGCAAGACTAAACAGCGATGCCTATTCTGCAACGTACATCCGATGATGAAGGAGACGGTGAGAGTGGAAAGAAGGAATAAATTCGAGGGGACATATCGGAGTTGTGTCAGCGGCCTATGAATACATTTTTCATTGGTTTATAAATTTGTTTTCTATTTTAAAATTTTCTTCTTCTAGGAAGGCTGGTGCATTCTCCCTGCTTGTTGTTATTTGCGTTCAGTTTCTATTCCTTTTGCTTTGGAATCCTTAATGAATGCCTTTAATGATTCCGCGAGATCAGATGCATTCATATTATTGACATCAGATGGCTGTTTCACCACCTCCTCAGGTTCTTTCCCGATCCATAACTCATGAATCTTTTCTACTCCCTAACCCCACCCATTCCATTCACATGATTGTTGTTTTCTCCCCTCTCCCTCCACCCACTTTCCATCTATTTCTTCCATTATCTGTTCATCGCTACTTTTCTTCTTCCTTTTTTTTTTCAATCCTACTTGTCTGCTGATTCATGTATCCCAGCTTGTTCACCCCTGTGTTCGCCCTCCTCCCCCCTCCCTCCCCTCCTTTCACTCTTTCTTCCCTCACCCATTCATCTTCCAAGTGTCCTCTCTGCAGGTCCCTCTACCAATGCTGACGTTGTGTTTCCACATTTCCATGTTCTGTTCTGTTCTGTGTTCTAGCTTTCCCATGAGCTTCAACTTGTCTACAAAGCAAAGTAATGATTTGCAAAATCTTTCTTTCGGACAGCTTCCACCAGGAATATTTTTTGTAACGTGTTTAAAAAAATAACACAAAACCGGACACTGAAAAAAAAAATGGTGCTTCGGCGTTGTCTTGAAATTGCCTAATAAATAGGTTTATTAATTATCAACTTTTATACTGACTGTTAATGGGTTAGCTTGTTGCTGTTCTCATCTAATCTGTGGCTCATAATGTAGGGACCCCAGGTTCAAATCCCAGTACCACGTGTTTTGCCCGCGTTTTCCGACTGATGTGCTTGTAATGCATGTAATAAGAACACTGAATGTTTACATAACCAGACAAGATCAATTCCAATCGTTAGTCTGTATATAGGTCGTCCCACATGATGGTAAGCCTTGTCACCCACACCTTCCAGTGGTCAATATGAAGAGTGTTTTTCTTTGTATTTCAGGACGAGGTGAATGGCACTCCAGTCATTCTATAATTCTCTTCTTCCTCCTCTTCTTCCTTTTCTATTTTTCTCAATTCTGCCATTTGTAGTCTCAGTTATTCCACATCTTTCTTGTTCTGAGACTTCCTGTTGGCATCTGCATGAGTTTTGTCTCGCTAAAAGACCGAATGAGCCATGATGCATGTCATGGCCCACCTGTTAATCAAATCCCGAAATCTTTCGTAATACTTGCGAGAGGCGCATCTTTAACAGGTGTAAATGTTGAGTGGTTATTAGGGTGGGTAGTCCCATTGCAGCCATTTTTTATATGCATTACTGAGCAATCAGGGTGGTATTGTTACGGACATTGTGATACTCGTTGAGTTCGTTGGACCCATGTTGAGCATCTTGGACTGTTTTATAAGTTTGTACCGGTAACCTGTGATGAATGACTACTTTGATGTACGGTATTATGTATTACAGTACTATCAAGGTACCGCGGCAGTGCCAGCTACCTTGTCACACTCCCTTCCCGCTCCCTTCTCACGAAGGGTACGGCGTTGCCCGGCGATAAACAGTACATCTAGATTGGCGACCACAATTAAGAACATAATTTCGAGACAAACATTTTATGTTAATCAAGCTGCAAAATAATGAACAGAAATATCAACAGAATTGGAACATATTATTGTAATGCTTTTGGAGACAATATTAATTGTTATTCCATTCAAAGGGCCAGAACATGTACAAAGAATCAAAATTGTTTTGTCTAAAAAAATTTGCAGGGTTGGAATATATGGAAAAAGTTAGCTGGGTGGTAACCATTTTTCTTCTACAAACTCTTCGTTCACTCTTGAGAGTTATGTTAATGAGCTAGTAAACAGTGATGATAAATGGGAGTTTCTGGGACGCCCATTCAAATGAATGGGGGAATAAGGGAAAAACTTTCTGATCCAAGCCCCAAAAGCCTCAAAATTAGGAGACTCATTTTCTCCCCACCTATCCCCTCCCTCCCATACATAGCAAATGTAAAATTGAGACTCATTTCCTCCCCCTCCCATACAAGCCAAATTGTAAAAATTGAGACTGGAAAGATGAGACTTACTGATTAAAGCACTTTCTTCCCTTTCATTAATTTTCATTCACTCAGAGCGAACCAATGAATATTTGTCCATGTTCTACCATTTTGGGAAAACTTAATTTTCTTATAACATTCATTTCCTCGAGTATATTCACAAAGAATAACTTGGAAACTTGGTTCTAGGTATTAATGTCTTTGTTGAGCAGAAATGAAATATAACTTCTCTTAATGCCTTCTTATTTTGATCACCTCCTGAGCCCACATATCATTTTGAGGATTGTAGTAAATTTTTGTTCCATTGTTCAGTTGTAACCTTCATAGAGTTTCCAGTCCATTCAAGGATATTAATTTTTTTCTTTAATCCTACCAACTTATTGTAATTAAAATTTATCCGCTAATTGTTTATCTACTTTTTACCCCGTTTATTTCCTTCAATAAGACTTATTGATATTTCTCACATTCTTTATGTTTCCATTTAAATAGCAAGCTGATTTACAATCTCCACTCTTTGGGTTTGGTTATTGCTTGGTTCTAATAATTTTAAATCAGTAAAAGATGGCGGTAGCACCTGTTAATAATTGCCAAACCCAATATCTTAACAACTTACTTATAACCAATAAGAAGAGACGATTGATTTCATCTCGTAAAAATATATGATTTTATCATCAAAAAGCTCCGAATGCTTTCTTATTTATCCTTCTGTATAATAATTTGATGTTTATAGCTTCTTATTGTATTCATTTTTCTGTACTCTTCCTTCTTTAAGGTTAAACAGTTTAATAATGTTAAACGTTTATTGTTTTCCTGATTTATATTTTTCTTTATTACCTTTAACTTCTTATTCACACCTTTCAATGTTATTATTATCAATATATGCTGAAAGCATAAGACTTTTGATCTGAATCCTAATAAAATTCACTCATGAACCTTCCCACCCAATTCCATCTTTTAACTTAACCAATAACCTTTTTATTCTTGATGAAACAACAAACATCACCTGACTTATAATTACAGTGGAAAAAATCGAATTATAACGCTCACCGGTGGAGTCCAAAGTGACTACGGGCGTTATAAATGACTTACAAGCACTATCTGATGCAGTGAAAAAATATTTTTATATTACATACAAACCCACGAGCCAAAACACCGTGGACATGTACGTTCCCGCCCATCTTGGATTGTTGGGGTTGATGACGAAAGCGGTCCAAGTGAGTTACAGGATGGATACTGGATGCTATGATGATTTGATATTGAATTTATTTTGTTCATCTCAGCTCGCCATTTATACGGGAAAGGTGCGAGAAGATGACCAGGCTCAATGAGGTAATTTCAACCACCACATGTCAAACTCAACACAGGGCCTGATGACTAGCTTGAAATTTTTCACCACTTAGCGCTATTTGCGACTAACTTTGTCTTTATTTTCTCACTATTTTTGCCTTTAAACATGAAATAGTAGTATTTTGGGTTGGTCCTAAGGTATGGAGGTATTATCAGTACAAGCGGCTATAACGCTTTAGCGTATATATCGATTTTCCACTGTACTGTATCATATATATAATATTATCAATCATATCTCATATACATCACGTCTTAATTTCAATATAAAACTATCGTATCCATATATAACATGACACTATTATCCTCTTATAACTTTGATTTTAAATTATTATAATATAGTTCATACATTATGACTTTGAGCAAGTCAAGATTGATGTTCCTACATAATAGCGTTATCCATATCAATATCTCTTTTTTCAAATGAATAGCACAAAAGTTCTCTGAAAAAACATCCTCCGCTCTCAAAATTGGGTCTATTAATTAACTTTGAACCTGTTTTCCAAGATGTAGTCAACTCTTATGTTTTGTCGATTCCTAACATTTTCCATAGCTCTTTCCAAATACAGCATTATTCATTAATTTAAAAAGGTCCTTCTCAAAATCTGCTTTTTGCTTCTGTTCTCCTTTTTTGTATTAAAATCAATATACTTCTTTAACCAATGACTTTTATTTGTTTAAATTTCAAATCGTATGAATTTTCCAAACTCTCAACCCAGCAAAATAAATATTGTCTGCAAGTTCCTTTTGATGCAAAACATAACTTTCTTTATCATTTAATGTTGTAAGTAGTTTTTCTGTAGATTTACCTTTTATATTTAAATGACTGTTGGTAAATCACTTTAACCATTCTTTTCTTGAGTTTTCTTTATCAGGGGCATATAGGTTCGGTCTTTCATGTTTGTTATGAAGTTCTTCTGGATATTTAATCAACCTCAAAATAATATCCAACTTCAGCTTCATCCAATTCTTTTTGAGAGGAGACAACAATGTCTTGTAAAACTTTTTCATAATGTTTTGTTTAACCCATTTAAGTTTTCCATACGGTAAAGATTGAGACATAGCCCACCCATACAAATTGTTAGCATCATAATACATCAGGTAAGAGTTTCTTCATTCTTATTATAATCAGGAAGATATTTGTTATGCTTAGCATATCTCTTGGAGCATACTTGAGATATCTCCTCTTTTAGCCTTCTCTATCATTAAAAGCATATCTATATCACTGATTAATTCAAATTCTGTTTTTCATTTTTAACATAGCACTCCAAGCCAAACCGGGGCTGTGTAATAGTGACGGGGTTTAATCATAAGAATTTTTATCATGACAGACTGTTCTAAAAGTTTCAAACACATCAGCCAATAACAATACATCAGTTTTAAGATACAAATCATGATATTCTCCAAGATTCTTTATATTAAACTTCTCCCAAACCTTTTTAGCTTTTGTATAATCTCTATTGGAAATTATGAGTTTTATTCAACTTGCTATAGAAACTTTCCCTTGAAGGAAGTGTTGTTTCTTTAAACTTCTCAATGAATCCATGTAGTCATACGGATTATTCCTTTTGTGATAAGAGATCAATCTCTTCTTGATTTGAGAAATGTGATTTTAGATTCGGTAGTTTTTAATATTTGATGCTAAGTTATATAATGACTTGCATAACTTGTATGTGTCAAGAAATCTGATATGGGTTATAGGGATGTATGAATTGTTTTTGTGAATGAGATGTATTTTGATCTGTGTTAGGATGGCAGAAATATCTCCAGATGTCTTTGAAAGTTATTCATAAATAGATGTGTGTCATAGTGAGCGTTGTTGTGGAAGAAAGACAGGAATAAAGTTTGGGGGCTGTAATTAAGATTACAACGGGAATGAGCTGGACCTCTATATTTCCAGTGACATGACAATGATCTTGAACTTTGACCTCTCCCTCAATTTCTCCTCACAGATATGACAGAAACTGTTCTTTCTAAATTCCTTTTTCTCTCCCTTTGTTAATGACAGTGGTTTATAGGTTTTACCATTATTTCTCTTTAGTCTATAACAGTCTTTTTCCAATCGTCTTACAAACTCCTCTGAGGCATCTTCTCCTCTACAAGTTCTAACTTGTTTGTATTCATCACCAACAGATGATTTGATATAATAACAGAAACACAAGGAGTATGTTTTGATATTTTATTGTGTTATGATTTATTGGATTTGGAAAAAACAGTATCTATCTTTTCAAGGATACTTTCAAAATCAGCATATATCACAAACGGATGTTTTATCGATTTGTTTAAATCTTTGAATGATATGTTTGAGCCTGCTTTTGGTAAATTGATTACGGTTGATTATGAGTACTACAATATTTCGAATGTTGATTTAATCGTTCTTTTGTATGAAAGTAGTTGAGACATCTCTTACATTAATACAAGGATACGTTTTACATTTTCTCTTTGAATAGTTGTGATTTTTAATCTTGATAAATTTTTGATGAAAGCATGATGTGATTTTTCCTTTGAAGTAAAGTAGAGAAGGTCAATGTTGGTTTCATCATTTTTAGGTTGTTTGAAATTTAATATCTGAACTTTGTTTGTATCCGTTATCCATATACATTAACAGAGAGATTATTCATTTTCTCAATTTAGGAATATCAATGAAATTGGAAACTTTTATATCTTTAACATTTAATGTATTCTCGTATTTCTATAATGTTCAACCTTTCAGGCTTCCATTGTGGAGGATGTAAGTGAGCAAGAACAGACCAAAGAAAACATTTATTATCTTTGTTCTGAATATTAACAACCGCTTTCTTAAGTTTTATCTCTTTTGATAAATCAATATAAGAAGAAGCTTGAAGAGGATCTGATTTTAAGATGTGTATATCTAAAAGATGATTTTGTAATAGCAAATCCACTACCTACTACAGTGTTATCAACATCTTGTTCTTGTCTCTGGAGTTCATCGTAAACATCACATCTTACAAATCTTGAATGATGAGAGAAAGTGAGGGTTGTCCCATATAGGGAGTATGTTCATCACCTTCTCTTGCCATTTCAATTTTTACTCCCATATAAAACTTAAAAGTTTTCATTTCACTTAATGTGTTTTTAATTATCGTTTCAACACTTTTAACCATATCAACAGCTTCAATGATTGAAGATGATCCAGGGTCTTGAAAGCGAAACAATCTTATTTTTATATGCCCTTTAAATGCCCCATCAGTGTTTTCAATGGAGAATTTAGTGGCACTTCCCTTTCTTCATTCTTCTTGTGTTTGCGTGATTGAAGGTGTTTATTATAATATTTTTAAAGAATATCATCATCACATCTATCACATAGTTTTGTTTCTTGGTCAAGTGGAGATATTTGTCTGAAAGATTGAATGTATGTTTGTGGGTTTGAAGGTGTTTTTTATAACATTTATATTCGTGATTACAAACATCACAGTACATAGTTTTCACCATATTTATATAACAAAACTTTGCTTAAAATAAAATTTTCTTGATGAAAATTCAATTTAATTTAAGGTGAATCTGTCTGAAAACCATTATCCTCCAACTTTTCATTTATAAATACAATGTATCAAGACACAAAAGACAAGTTTCAATCAACCTCTTCATTTGTAAAAGGGTACTGAGAAATATGTCGAGGATGTAAAATTGAATAACGATAAATATAACAACTATTGGATAAAAACATATTATGGTGAATAAATGAGTTCTTCAATTTCCTTCAGTGGAAGGGCTTTCGGATATCTGGAAGAACATCAATTAAAGTAGCTCTTAACAAAGTTTCTCTCTCCTTCTGGCAATATATTCAAAACTAGAAAAAGCAATGAAACAAAAAAAAGTATCCAAAAAAAAACCTCATGGATGAAGCTTTAGAAATAAAAGATAAGACCATCTGTAATATGCAAGGAGAAATTTGTATTTTTTCAACACTCTAAAGATGTAAATCCTGATGAAGAAAGGATGTTATTATATCAGGTGAAATGACATTTCGTTCAATAGTAGTTGAGGACCATTTTAAAATTACCTTTAATATAAAAATGTAGTAGTTGAATCTTTAATGAAAAAAAGTATATAGATATCGATTGGTAATGTTTTTCTACTAATTAAATATGAGTCATTATTCAACTGAAGATTTTGAAGATTATGAGAGTGATGATAGTATCTCTGTTGGAACAAGAAGACAGTTATGATACCGAGAGTTTTGTGTTCAAACGATAGTTATGAAAGTAGTTTTATAGATGATTGTGAAGCACCAATGAAAGTACCGAAGATGATTTTATTTGAAGTAAAGTTTACTTTAAAATATGAATAGTTTTCTAGATTTTGAGCATCTTGAATTTCCTGATTCTCCAATGACAAATTTGAGAATTGTCCTGCGTGTGAAAGACGCGGGATTAAACACAGAGTCAAAAGCCTATAAACAATGTATTTCTGTGATTATCTTCTAATTAATGATAATAAAAATACAAGTCTGAAGACGACAATGGTTCACGAGCGGTATTTGAGATGTCGATTGTTTCAGAAGTCAAGGATGAGACAATGTGATAATTTTTGACCAAGTTATAAAATGTCAACATGACTGTGTGCGGGTGACAGGTTATTAGCTTCGAAAATGTCGAAAACCGCGTTTCGTTCAACAACTTTCAAAATTTGACCTTTGCATAACCTTTAAGTCACAAAACAATGTTGTGGACATTAAAATAAGGAAACAGGATACGTGCTATTAGCTTATTGCGAGTTAGTTTAACTCGTATTTTTGTCGAGT
>CM068957.1:3410537-3429104 GCA_035128595.1 Eptatretus atami | reverse complement strand
TAAATGGTCAAAAATTATCACATTGTCTCATCCTTGACTTCTGAAACAATCGACATCGTCAAATACCGCTCGTGAACCATTGTCGTCTTCAGACTTGTTTTTTTATTATCATTAATTAGAAGATAATCACAGAAATACATTGTTTATAGGCTTTGACTCTGTGTTTAATCCCCGTCTTTCACACGCAGGACAATTCTCAAAATTTGTCATGTGGAGAATCAGGAAATTCAAGATGCTCAAAATCTAGAAAACTATTCATATTTATAAAGTAAAACTTTACTTCAAATAAATTCATCTTCGGTACTTTCATTGGTGCTTTCACAATCATCTATAAAACTACTTTCATAACTATCGTTTGAACACAAACTCTCGGTATCATAACTGTCTTCTGTTCCAACAGAGATACTATCATCACTCTCATAATCTTCAAAATCTTCAGTTGAATAATGACTCATATTTAATTAGTAGAAAAACATTACCATCGATATCTATATACTTTTTCATTAACAGATTCAACTACTACATTTTTATATTAAAGGTAATTTTAAAATGGTCCTAACTACTATTGAACGAAATGTCATTTCACCTGAATAAAAACATCCTTTCTTTCATCAGGATTACATCTTTAGAGTTGTTGAAAAAATACAAATTTCTCCTTGCATATTACAGATGGTCTTATCTTTTTTCTAAAGCTTCATCCATGAGGTTTTTTTGGATACTTTTTTTGTTTTCATTGCTTTTCTAGTTTGAATATATTGCCAGAAGGAGAGGAGAAACTTTGTTAAAGCTACTTTAATTGATGTTCTTCCAGATATCCGAAAAGCCCTTCCACTGAAGGAAATTGAAGAACTCATTTATTCACCATAATTGTTTTTATCCAATAGTTGTTTATTTATCGTTATTCAATTTTACATCTCGACATATTTCTCAGTACCTTTTACAAATGAAGAGGTTGATTGAAACTTGTCTTTTGTGTCTTGATACATTGTATTTATAAATGAAAAAGTTGGAGGAAAAATGGTTTTCAGACAGATTCACCTTTAAATTAAATTGAATTTCATCAAGAAAATTTTATTTTAAGCAAAGTTTGTTATATAAATATGGTGAAACTAGTACTGTGATGTTTGTAATCACGAATATAAATGTTATAAAAACACCTTCAAACCAACAAACATACATCAATCTTTTCAGACAAATATCTCCACTTGACCAAGAAACAAAACATTGTGATAGATGTGATGATGATATTCTTTAAAAATATTATAATAAACACCTTCAATCACGCAAACACAAGAAGAATGAAGAAAGGGAGGTGCACTAAATTCTCCATTGAAACACTGATGGGCATTTAAAGGGCATATAAAAATAAGATTGTTTCGCTTTCAAGACCCTGGATCATCTTCAATCATTGAAGCTGATATGGTTAAACAAAGTGTTGAAACGATAATTAAAACACATTAAGTGAAATGAAAACTTTTAAGTTTATATGGAGTAAAATTGAATATGGCAGAGAAGGTGATGAACTACTCCCTATATGAGGACAACCCTCACTTTCTCTCATCATTTCAAGATTTTGTAAGAGTGATGTTTACGATGAACTCCAGAGACAAGAACAAGATGTTGATAACACTGTAGTAGGTAGTGGATTTGCTATTACAAAAATCATCTTTTTAGATATACACATCTTAAAATCAGATCCTCTTCAAGCTTCTCTTATATGATTTATCAAAAGAGATAAAACTTAAGAAAGCGGTTGTTAATATTCAGAACAAAGATAATAAATGTTTTCTTGTTCTGTTCTTGCTCACTTACATCCTCCACAATGGAAGCCTGAAAGGGTTGAACATTATAAGAAATACGAGAATACATTAAATGTTAAAGATATAAAGTTTCCAATTCATTGATATTCCTAAATTTGAGAAAATGAATAATCTATCTGTTAATGTATATGGATGAACGGATACAAACAAAGTTCAGATATATAATTTCAAACAACACTAAAAATGATGAAACACACATTGACCTTCTCTACTTACTTCAAAGGAAAAATCACATCATGCTTTCATCAAAAATTTATCAAGATTAACAAATCACAACTATTCAAGAGAAAATGTAAAACGTATCCTGTAATTAATGTAAGAGATGTCTCAACTACTTTCATACAAAAGAACGATTAAATCAACATTCGAAATATTGTAGTACTCATAAATCAACCGTAATCAATTTACAAAGCAGCAAACTCAAACATATCATTCAAAGATTTAAAAAATCGATAAAACATCCGTTTGTGATATATGCTGATTTTGAAAGTATCCTTGAAAAGATAGATACTGTTTTCCAAATCCAAATAAATCATAACAAATAAATATCAAAAACATACTCCTTGTGTTTCTGTTATTATATCAAATCATCTGTTGTTGATGAATACAACAAGTTAGAACTTTGTAGAGGAGAAGATGCCTCAGAGGAGTTTGTAAGACGATTGGAAAAAGACTGTATAGACTAAGAGAAATAATGGTTAAAACTATAAACCACTGTCATTAACAAAGGAGAGAAAAAAGGAATTTAGAAAGAACAGTTTCTGTCATATCTGTGAGGAGAAATTGAGGGAGAGGTCAAAGTTCAAGATCATTGTCATGTCACTGGAAAATATAGAGGTCCAGCTCATTCCCGTTGTAATCTTAATTACAAGCCCCCAAACTTTATTCCTGTCTTCTTCACACAACGCTCACTATGACACACATCTATTTATGAATGAACTTTCAAAGACATCTGGAGATATTTCTGCATTCCTAACACAGATCAAAATACATCTCATACAAAAAACATTCATACATCCCCATAACCATATCAGATTTCTTGACACATACAAGTTTATGGCAAGTCCATTATATAACTTAGCATCAAATATTAAAAACTTACCGAATCTTAAATCACATTTCTCAAATCAAGAAGAGATTGATCTCTTATCACAAAAGGAATATATCCGATATGACTACATGGATTCATTTGAGAAGTTTAAAGAAACACAACTTCCTTCAAGGGAAAGTTTCTATAGCAAGTTGAATAAAACTCATATTTCCAATAGATTATACACAAAGCTAAAAAGGTTGGGAGAAGTTAATATAAAGAATCTTGGAGAATATCATGATTTGTATCTTAAAACTGATGTATTGTTATTGGCTGATGTGTTTGAAACTTTTAGAACAGTCTGTCATGATAAAATTCTTATAATTTAAACCCCGCTCACTATTACACAGCCCCGGTTTGGCTTGGAGTGCTATGTTAAAAATGACAAAACAGAATTTGGAATTAATCAGTGATATAGATATGCTTTTAATGATAGAGAAGGCTAAAAGAGGAGGAATATCTCAAGTATGCTCCAAGAGATATGCTAAAGCAAATAACAAATATCTTCCTGATTATAATAAGAATGAAGACAACTCTTACCTGATGTATTATGATGCTAACAATTTGTATGGGTGGGCTATGTCTCAATCTTTACCGTATGGAAAACTTAAATGGGTTAAACAAAACATTATGAAAAGTTTTACAAGACATTGTTGTCTCCTCTCAAAAAGAATTGGATGAAGCTGAAGTTGGATATTATTTTGAGGTTGATTTAAAATATCAGAAGAACTTCATAACAACATAAAGACCGACCTTATGCCCTGATAAAGAAAACTCAAGAAAAGAATGGTTAAGTGATTACCAACAGTCATTTAATATAAAAGGTAAATCTACAGAAAAACTACTTACACAATTAAATGATAAAGAAAGTTATGTTTTGCATCAAAGGAACTATGAGACAATATTATCTGCTGGGTGAGAGTTTGGAAAATTCATACGATTTTGAAATTTAAACAAATAAAAGTCATTGGTTAAAGAAGTATATTGATTTTAATACAAAAAGAGAACAGAAGCAAAACAATTTGTGAGAAGGACTTTTATAAATTAATGAATAATGCTGTATTTGGAAAGACTATGGAAATGTTAGGAATCGACAAACATAAGAGTTGCTACATCTTGGAAACAGGTTCAAAGTTAATTAATAGACCAAGTTTTGAGCGAGCGGAGGTGTTTTCAGAGAACTTTTTGCTATTCATTTGAAAAAAGAGAATATTGATATGGATAAACCTATTTATGTAGGAACATCAATTCTTGACTTGTCAAAGTCATTAATGTATGACTATTACTATAATAATTTAAAATCAAAAGATATAAGGATAATGTGTCATTGTATATATGGATACAGATAGTTTTATATTAGAAATTAAGACGTGATGTATATGAGGATATGATTGATAAATATTTATATATATGATACAAGTAATTATAAGTCAGGTGATGTGTTGTTTCATCAAAGAATAAAAAGGTTATTGGTAAGTTTAAAGATGAATTGGGTGGGAATGTCATGAGTGAATTTATAGGATTCAGATCAAAGTCTTGCTTTCACATATATTGATAATAATAACATTGAAAGGTGTGATAAAAGCTAAAGGAATAAAGAAAAATATAATCAAGGAAACAATAAACTTTAAACATTATTACAACTGTTTAACCTTAAAGAAGAGAGTACAGAAAAATGAATACAATAAGAAGTTAAAACATCAATTATATACAGAAGAGATAAATAAGAAAGCATTCGGAGCTTTTGATGATAAAAATATATATTTTAGAGAATGAAATCAATCGTCTCTCTTATGGTTATAAGTATAAGTGTTAAGATATTGGTTGGAATTTTAACAGGCTACCGCCATCTTTTTACTGATTTATAAATGATAGAACCAAGCAATAACCAAACCAAAGAGTGGAGATGTAATCAGCCTTGCTATTTAAATGGGAAACATAAAGAATGTGAGAAATATCAAATAAGTCTTATTGAAGAAATAAACGGGGTTAAAGTAGAATAACAAATAAGCGGATAAATTTAATTACAAATAAGTTGGAGGATGTAAAGAAAAAAATTAATATCCTTGAATGGACTGAAAACTCGAAGGTTACCAATGAACAATGGAAAAAACAATTTACTACAATCTCAAAATGATATGTGGCTCAGGAGGTGATCAAATAAGAGCATTAAGAGAAGTTTATCATTTCATTTCTGCTCAACAAAGACACTTATACCAAGAACCAAGTTCCAAGTTATTCTTTGTGAATATACTCGATGGAAATGAATGTTATAAGAAAATTAAGTTATTCCAAATGTAGAACATGGACAAATATTCATTGGTTCGCTCTGAGTGGAATGAAAATATGAAAGGGAAGAAGTGCTTTAATCAGTAAGTCTCAATCTTTCAGTCTCAATTTTACATTTGCTTGTATGGGAGGGGGAGAAATGAGTCTCAATTTACATTGCTTGTATGGGGAGGAAGGGGATAGATAGGTGGGGAGAAAATGAGTCTCCTATTTTGAGCTTTTGGGGCTTGGATCAGAAAGTTTTTCCCTTTTCCCCCATTCATTTGAATGGGCGTCCCAGAAACTCCATTTATCATCTACTGTTACTGCTCATCTAACATAACTCTCAAGAGTGAAAGAAGAGTTTGTAGAAAGAAAAATGGTTACCACCTCAGCTAACTTTTCCATATATTCACCCTGCAAATTTTTTTTAGAACAAACAATTTTGATCTTTGTACATGTTCTGGCCCTTGATGGAATAACATTCAATATTGTCTCCCCAAAAGCATTACAATAATATGTTCAATTCTGTTGATATTTCTGTTCATTATTTTGCAGCTTGATAAATAAAATGTTTGTCTCGAAATATGTTCTTAATTGTGGTCGTCCAATAGATGTATGTTTGATCCCGGGCAACGCCGGTACCTTCGTGAGAGGGAGGGGAAGGAGTGGGACAAGGTAGCTGGCACTGCCGGGTACCTTTGATAGTACTGTAATACATAATACCGTACATCACAAGGTAGTCCATCAATCACAGTTACCGTAACAAACTTATAAACCAGTCCAAGATGCTCAACATGGTCCCACGAACTCAAGCGAGTTCACAATGTCGTAACAATACCACCCTGATTGCCTCAGTAATGCAATAAAAAATGGCTGCATGGACTACCACCATAACCACTTCAACATTTCACACCTGTTAAAGATCAGCCTCTCCAAGTATTACGAAAGATTTCGGGATTTGGATTAACAGGTGGCCATGACATGCATCATGCTCATTTCCGGTCTCTTCAGCGAGACAGAACTCATCAGATGCCACAGGAAGTCTCAGACAAGAAAGATGTGGAATAACTGAGACTACAAATGGCAGAATTGAAGAAAAATAGAAAAGGAAGAAGAGGAGGAAGAAGAAGAATAAGAATGACTGGAGTGCCATTCACCTCGTCCTGAAACAAAGAAAACACTCTTCATATTGACCACTGTGAAGGTGTGGGTGACAAGGCTTACCATCATGTGGGACGACTATAGTACAGTACTACGATTGGAATGATCTTGTCTGGGTTAGTAAACATCAGTGTTCTTTTACATGCATTACAAGCACATCAGTCGAAAACGGGCAAACACGTGGTAACTGGGATTTGAACCTGGGGTCCCTACATTATGAGCCACAGATTCAGATGAGAACACAAACAAGCTAACCCATTAACAGTCAGTATAAAGTTTATAATTAATAAACCTATTTATAAGGCAATTTCAAGACAACCCGAAGCACATTTTTCAGTGTCCGTTGTGTTATTTACACGTACAAATCTGGTGGAAGCTGTCCGAAAGAAGATTTTTCATCATTACTTTGCTTTGTAGACAAAGTTGAAGCTCATGGAAGAGCTAGAACAGAACAGAACAGAACATGGAAAGTGTGGAAACACACCAGCAGCTTGGTAGAGGGACCTCGCAGAGAGACACTTGGAAGATGAATGGGTGAGGAAGAAAGAGTGAAAGGAGGGGAGGGAGGGGGGGAGGAGGGGAACACAGGGGTGAACAAGCTGGATACATGATCAAGCAGAACAAGTAAGGGATTGAAAAAAAAAAAGGAAGAGAAAAGTAGCGATGAAAGATCAATGGAAGAAATAGATGGAAAGGTGGGTGGAGGGAGAGGGGAGAAAACACAATCATGTGAAATGGAATGGGTGGGGTTAGGGAGGGTAGAAAAGATCATGAGTATGGATCGGGGAAAGACCTGAGGAGGTGGTGAACAGCCATCTGATGTCAATAATATGATGCATCTGATCTCGGGAATCATAAAGGCATTCATTAAGGATTCCAAAGCAAAAGGAAGAAACTGAACGCAAATAACAAACAAGCAGGAAGAGTGCACTAGCCTTCACTAGAAGAAGAAAATTTTAAATAGAAAACAAATTATAAACCAATGAAAATGTATTCATAGCCGCTGACCAACTCCGATATGTTCCCCTCGAATTTATTCCTCTTTCCATCTCACCGTCTCCTTTCATCCATCGGATGTACGTTGCAGAATAGGCATCGCTGTTTAGTCTTGCTTCCAAGTTGAAAGTCCGTTTCCCTTCGATTTCATCATCAGATATATCTCCATCGTCATAGCGACGGCGACACACTGAGCGCTGGCAGAAAACAGAGAAAAGCAAAAAATGAAACGAAATATAAATTGATATTCAACTGACAAATGCATTTAATATTGGAATTCCGTTCATGGTCGAGCAGTTAGTACACCAGTAGGCAATTGCACTAGCAGGAAAATGTCTCAGTTCAGCTAAGATGAGCAATTATCAGCTTTTTAGAAGTGTATATCAAATAGAAAAGTTGCAGAAAAATCCATGAATTGTTCCTGTCCCCAAGTCGAACTTAACGGACACCTCCATTAATTAATTAATCCTCCTCTTCTCTGGCCTGTAGAACTGTCTCCCCGAATCTGTTATTTCGAGTTTTCCTGCACCACATTACGGTCGTGCCTCCAAGCACGACCGTAAGGTTCCTCCAAGCTTCACGACATTTCAACCTCCAAGCTTCACGACACCATAACATAGCGGGTGAAACATCGCCTGAGATCGGATATGCTTTTGCTAGTTTATTTATTACTAGACTAGCAGCCTGGAGTTGGCTTAGTGGTTAGGGTGGCTGGCTCGGGATCTCAGGGTCCTGAGTTTGAGCCCCGTTGGCCGCTAAATAAACACAAGGTGGGGTCGACTCAGCCTGTCATCCTTCCGAGGTCGGCGAAATAAGTACCATTGCACTGCTATAGGAGCACATCCACATCAGCGGTATAGCCGTGCCCCAACAAAATGATAGCTACCTGGCAGCTAAGCTGTCAGAGGAAAGAAGAAGAAGACAAGACTCGCAAATACAACCTGTCGCTTCACTGACGGGAATATTAAGGGAGGGGGAGAGTAAAATGAGGATGGAGCGAGGAGTGAGGAGGGGGTCATGAGGAGAGTGCAA
The DNA here is from genome assembly GCA_035128595.1 of Eptatretus atami. Classification (NCBI taxonomy): domain Eukaryota; kingdom Metazoa; phylum Chordata; class Myxini; order Myxiniformes; family Myxinidae; genus Eptatretus; species Eptatretus atami. The sequence goes on along the minus strand of CM068957.1, from coordinate 3,420,734 downwards.
AAATGGAAGGCAGCATGAGGGTAGGGCAAGGGAAGGCAGTGTTAGGGGAGGGCGAGCACAAGGGAAGGCAGTGTAGGAGAGGGCGAGCACAAGGGAAGGCAGTGTGAGGAGAGGGCGAGCACAAGGGAAGGCAATGTGAGGGAGGGCCAGCACAAGGGAACGCAGTGTGAGGGAGGGCGGACACAAGGAAGGCAGTGTGAGGGGAGGGCGAGCAAAAGGGAAGGCAGTGTGAGGGGAGGGCGAGCAGAAGGGAAGGCAGTGTGAGGGGAGGGCGAGCACAAGGAAGGCAGTGTGAGGGAGGGCGAGCACAAAGGGAAGGCAGTGTGAGGGAGGGCGAGCACAAGGGAAGCAGTGTGAGGGGAGGCGAGCACAAGGAAGCAGCATGAGGTGAGGGAGGGAAAGGAAAGGCAGCATGAGGTGAGGGAGGGAAAGGTAAGGCAGCGTGAGGTGACGGGAGGGAAAGGAAGGCAGCGTGACGGGAGGGAAAGGGAAGGCAGCGTGAGGTGAGGGGAGGGAAAGGGAAGGCAGCGTGAGGTGAGGGAAGGAAAGGGAAGGCAGCGTGAGATGAGGGGAGGGAAAGGGAAGGCAGCGTGAGGTGACAGGAGGGAAAGGGAAGGTAGCGTGAGGTGACGGGGAAAGGGAAGGTAGCGTGAGGTGAGGGGAGGGAAAGGGAAGGTAGCGTGAGGTGAGGGGAGGGAAAGGGAAGGCAGCGTGAGGTGAGGACAAGGGAAGGCAGCGTGAGGGGAGGGCGAGGGCAAGGGAAGGTCGTCTCAAAAAGTTGTGGATGGATCCGGATGAAATTTGGTGAGCGGGTTCGGTGTGTAACAAGGACCAACTGATGAGATTTTGGTGAAGATCCGGGTCTGGATCCAACTACTTGGATTTTTGAATGATTCTTCACCATTGAGAGAAAAGGCCAAAAATGATATAAAGCACGATATCTCAAAAAGTTGTGAACGGATTCAGACGAAACTTGGTGGTGTCGATGCAAATTTCTCCAAAATTAGCATCATGGGTTTGAGGGTGATAGAAATAATAATAAAAAAAATAATAATAAGATGTTGCCAATGAAACTTGATTGAAAAGAAGATTTTTTTTTTCGTATATAGCACAATGTATTGATGTTACCCTTTAATGGGAAATGTACTCAAATATGACATGATTATTATAATCTATGTGCTTGAACATGTATCTATTTTAATCATATATAAATTTGCATTTTAAATGACCTGATATCTCTTTTGCACTGGAAGAGGATCAATCTGCTTGGTAAAAAGTGCCCCTTGTCCCCCAAAACAGATTGGCCTTCCAATTTATCCTTAATTATTATTCAGTAGAATAGAATTGCTGATTATTTGATTTTATTCTGCTTAAAAAGGGATTCTCATATATTAATAATTATATTGGTGTCTGAAAGCCTGGTTGGAGACACTATTCTAGTTTCAATGGAATGTTTGCTGAAGGTGATATCCAGATGTTTTCTAACACTCTTGTCAGCTTCAGATTATGAATCTTTCCCTCGCCTTTTCAATGCGGGCTGACTTTCTGACCTCCGGACCAAGGAGCCATGTGTGATCCATCCTAGCACCCAAAGGGCTGCAGTCTTGACGTCATTCTGTTCCGAGGATGATCTCACCCCTCTGATCCCTGAATATTATATAAAAACTCCTATCAACCTTCAGGTCATAAATATTCCTTCGTCCTTCGAAATTAAGCTGACTTCCAGATTACTACTGACACAAAGCTGTGAGTGATCTCTTCCCTGAACTCTCAACATGTCAGCTACATGGCATCAGCATGTCTGGAGAAAGAACAGACCTAAGTCTCACTGAATACTATATAAGGATTTAAGTTTCCATGTTCTACAGAAATCGGAGGAAGACTGTGTGGCAGTTAAGCCTCTAGAATTCTCCATATCGATATGTTTGTGATTGTTTATGTTTTGTGTTTAATAAATGACTCAAATGTACAAGAGGAATTGAGAATTTCTTCGACAGTGGACATGTTGGGTATGTGACAAGGAAGAATGGATTCAATTTTGGTGAAGATCCGAATCCGGATACAAGATTTATTTAATTTTCAATTTGATTCTTCACCATTGAGAGATAGGGTTAAACTAATATAACGCACGATATCTCAAAAAGTTGTGGACGGATTCGGATAAAAATTGGTGGACAGGTTGGGTGTGTGACCACAACAAATAGATTCCATTTTGGTGAAGATCTGAATCAGGATACAAGATTTATTTTTTATTTTCAATGCGATTCTTCACCATTGAGAGATAGGGCCAAAAACGATATTTCAAAAATGGATTCCAGGGCACGATATGTTCTCGTGGATCAGGCATTACGTGGCAGAGGTATGCGCTCTACCGAGTGCCCTTCGAGTTTTTTGAAGTTTCCGTACACCGCCGTTGATGCCCGGTTGCAAGTCTCCGTTTACATTTCCGATCGAGGAGACATAATTACTCTTTTATGAAAAATGTTTTTCGAGTTTGTTTTTTTTAACCCTGAAAAATAGACTGCAATGAACACAGTCGTGCTAAAATATTGGCCCTTATAACCTAACTTAAATCGTCCTGATGAAGGGTGACAGATACACAAATACACAAACACAGTGTGTTTTATAGAGGTCGATTGTAGAATCTTTGTAATTCGTGCACTTTCTCTCTTCCCTGTTCTTCCCATATAATTAATATCACTACTTATTAAACCGGGTTCACTATCAGTACGTCGGTCTGGTATGCGGTTCGTTATTTTATCATTGTAACCGTGGCACGAGTAAATCTCTCGGTCATTTGGAATTGGCACAAATGCTCGTTCGATCAAAAAACCCGCAACACGGTTTCTCGGGGATGCTCGGCTCCATAGACCTGCATAAATGGGGAACCTATTGGAGAGACAGATTGTCTTTGTTTTCTGTACACCGAAAACCAAATCAAAGATCTGTTGGAATGGCGGAAGCTCAGATCATAGGCCAAGGCACTGCTAGTGACATACAGGCCATGCACCCTGTTCAGACACAGGATTCGCAGAGCAGCAAGAGACCCTTTAGACTTGCTGTGAGAGGGATGTCAGATGAGCGATCTCAACCGGCTCAAAGGAAAACATGTTATAGATGTGGATCTGTAAATCACAAAGCCAACTACTATGGATGTCCAGCAAAGGACGCCCAGTGAAACAGCTGCAAAAATGAGAGGACACTTTGCTAAAGTATGCCAGGGCTCCAAACAGGTTGACGAAGTGACTGTCCCTGATGTGAATGTGTTGAGTGTAGACAATAGGGCTCGAGATGCTGATAAGATAATGTGCACTGTACAAGTTACTGCTGGTGGGGAGAGAGCCGATGGACATTGAATTACTGTTCAATACAGGCTCGGCAGTGTCAATACTTCCTGAATCCATCTACCTGCAATGTTTCAATAATGTGTCACTGACTGAGCCAAAACTACACCTGGTTAGCTACCTGAGAAATCCTATACCTGTGCGTGGTTGCTTGCATGCGGATGTGACTTTCGAGAATTACTGTGCGCCCACTGAATTTTATACAGTGCCGAGCGGCACTGCCATTCTGGGCAGAGACCTGGTTGCTGCACTTGAAATGCAACTACGGAATGGTCACATCACTTCCACCACCCAAAATACTGCAAATCAAACCCCAGTCGCAAATGTTACAGGTGACAACATGGAGGGCACCCTGGGTTGTGCAAAAGGATTTATTCATCTCGTTTACCTTTGTCTGTGAGAGATGCTGTTTCACAGGAACTGAAAAAGCTCGTTAAACTGGATGTAATTGAGCCAATCGAATCATCAGAGTGGGTTTCACCAATTGTCGTAACGATGAAGAAAAATGGAGCAATTCGTCTGTGCGTGGATTTAAGATAACCAAATGAAGTGGTGGTGATTGACGGATATCCTCTTCCGCAAATGGAAGAAATGTTTGCAGAGCTGAGAGGTGGCACACTTTTCTCCACATTGGATCCGCAATGTGTGTACCACCAGGTTGTGCTGCATGAGAACAGCAGGGATCTTACTGTCTTCATAACACATGAGGAATTGTTTCGCTACAAACTAATCCCTTCCGGGCTTGCTTCAGCACCAAGCTGTTTTCAGAGGATGTTGTCTGCCATTTAAAAAATTACCCCCGTTTGGGGGTGACGGTCATCTCTGAAGCTCTGTAGATGTGGATCTCTGATCGGCTTAGAATGGCTTCTATGTCGTCTTGTCTTTTGGTTCAACGTACAGACGAAAGCCCGGGAGTAAAAAGGATAGAAAACCTCAGAAATCAAACTACATTTCTGAGTTATCCGGAGATATATTTTGAAAATGGTTGATTTGGAACATTTATGATCAATGCGTCTTCAAAAGGATAGAAACCGGACCTCAGAAATCAAACCGCATTTATGAGTCATAAATGACGAATGATATTTTGACAATGGATGATTTCACAAGTTTACAGCATCGGTGACCTTGACATTGACCTTCAATCAGGTTTCTAAAGTCATACCGTCGTGCATCACTCACCGACGCTACCTACATACCAAGTTTCATCAAGATCAGGCGAAATTTTTTTGACCGTATCACATCGACGATTTTTCCAACTTTGAAGACACGTGACTCGATAACCAGGACAAATTTTTAAAAACCGGCCTGACCAAAATTAGATATTGTTCCATATTATCAGAATCCGAAGGAATTTCGAAGATCGGATCACAAACGGCGGAGGAGATAGATTTTGAAAATGGACGATTTCACAACTTTGGAGTGGTCTTGACCTTGACCTTGACCTTCAATCGTGTCAAAAGTCAAACCGTCGTGCATCACTCATCGACATCTACTCTCATACCAAATATCAAGAAAATTGGAAGAAAAAAATGGGGACGTACGTCGTACGTACGTACGGACGTCGAGACTGGTTTTATTAGGTCATCTCCTTAGAGATGACCTAAAAACCAACCCGGAGCTCCGTGTTACCTTGACGATTTAATCGTTTTTGGAGGGACTCCCGAAGCACATGACAAAAACCTCAGAGCGGTGCTACAGTGCATCGATGCAGCTGGACTGAAACTGAACCTTTCAAAATGCCACTTCAGACAGATAGAGCTGTCATTTTTAGGACATGTAGTGTCACATACAGGACTGACACCTGACCCTGCCCATGTTGTTGTGGTTTCAGAAGCACCCCCACCGAAAGACGTGCAGAGCTTGCGCTCTTTCCTTGGGCTCACGTCATGGTATGCGAAGTTCATCCCTAACTATGCATCGGTCGTTGAACCCCTGAGAGAATTACTGCGGGAACCGTCTCCCATCTCCTGGTCAGTTACAGCACAGCAAAGTTTCAATTCCGTTACAGAACTGATTGTCAGTAGTCCAGCTCACACTCTCTTTGATCCAGAGCTGCACACCAAAGTGACAACTGAAGCCTCCGATTATGGCCTTGGAGTGGTCCTGATGCAAATTCATGCTGACAAAACGGAGAAAACTATCGCATTTGCATCCCGAACACTGACCGAATTGGAAAGAAAATATTCCACGGGGGAAAAGGAAGCACTTGGATGTGTGTAGGCGACAGATAAATGAAGGACTTATCTCTGGGGTGGACATTTCACTTTACGCACTGACCAGTCCTCTCACTACACTGCTTTCCACGAAAGGATTGGGAAGAGCTGGAATGTGCATGGCCAGATGGTTTGCACAGCTTCTGTCATTTATATGACATTCAGTATAAGCCTGGATCTGAAAGCGTTACAGATGATTGCTTGTCTCACCTTCCACTACCTACTTCAGAACCCAGTCTGGAGGATGATGTTGAGGTTGTCACGCTCATGTCGACCCTCACTGCGGTGACAGCTGAAGAATTCAAAACCTCCTGTATTTCCTGCCCCATTCAAACAAAATTGCGTGAATTGCTTACAAAGCGCTGGCCAAAAACCTCAAAAGGCCTGGATCCTGATCTCCTTCCTCACTTCAGATTGGAAACTGAACTGTCACTACAAGAGGACTTGTACAAGAGGACTTGAACTGTCACTGTCACTGAGAGGTACTCACTGCGTTCTTGTCCCGGAGGCGTTACAGCCGCATTTCATCAAATTAGTGCATGATACGTACTAGGGCATAGTGAGGACAAAGCAACGGTTAAGAGATCTGTAATGGTGGACAGGAATGGACGCGCACGTCGAGTCCACAATCAAGGCTTGCATTACTTGCCAGCAGCACGACAAGACAGCTGTGACACAAGCATCACCACCACAGCCGGTTCCTTATCCCCATTCCGCTTGGGAGAAATTGGCAATCGATTTTGTGGGGCCCTTCGATTCTGTGCCACTGGATTGTCGTTTCGCTATCACTCAATGATTTCTTCAGCAAATGGCCAGAAATTGCCTTCACCTCCCAGGTCACTTCCACGAGTGATCAAGTTCCTGTGAACTGCCTTTAGCAGAGAAGGTAACCCAAAAAAGTTGATATCTGACAAATGTTCTCAATTCACATCTCAGGAATTTGAAACCTTTCTGAAAGACAGACATTATCATCAGGAAGTCAACAGTGTACTACCCACAAGCGAATGGGGAAATTGAGCGATTCAATAGAAGCTTTAAGGAAAGCTTGCTCACTGCTAACATTGAGGGGAAGACTGGAAAACATTTACAACGGATTTTCTTCAAACATACCGGGCAACTCGACATGCCACAACACAGCAATCACCTGCTGAAATGCTTCATGGGAGAGAGATGCACACCAAGCTACATGTATCTGGTTTGCAGATGCCAAAGCCCAACACACCGTCACACAAACACGTGGTGTTCAGAGAGAGTACAAGAGAAACAGAACAAGCAAAAGGTGCACACCGCCAAACGCCGTCGAGCAAAGGATGTGAACTTTGAATGTGGTTCCTTCGTCCGAGTGAGAAAACCTGGTGTCTTCCGAAAAGGACAATCCAAATTTTCAGCGCCTCTCCAAGTTGTGGAGCAAAGAGGATCTCACACGCACAAACTGTCCGATGGACGGATCTGGAATGCGTCTCATTTTGCATCTGCCTGTCAAAGGAATGCAAGAGATGATGCTGAGCTACCACTCCTTCCTGACATCACCGCACCACCAGCGCAAGATGCATCAGAACATGTGCCGGTCGGCCGGGATGCCAGAACTCGCAGACCTCCAGTCTGGACTCAAGATTATGTGATGAAGTAATGTAAAGTCCTTTGAGAATAAGAAAAGGAAGCGAATTTAAACTGTTGCCATGTTTGTTACGACTTGTTTTATGGTTAATCCATGCTGTGGCAATTACTACATTTCAACTTCTAGTTAATTGATATTATTGTTGTCCACCGAGATACAGTATGCATGTGGTTAAAGAAAGGGGAATATGTGCTGTTGTGTATAGACTGGACGCCAGAGGGTGCGATGAGGAAGGAGTTCGGGGTGAGAGGTCAGGAGGTGTGCAGTGCAAAGCTTGTTACGATCCCATGTTCGGGGTAATAAAACCATTGGAGAATATTGGATTCCTCATTCTTGGAGTACTTTACGATACAACAATACCACCAAACACATCCCCCATGATACCAACCAAATACTCACCACAATTACAGAACCCCCAACTCCCTCCCAAACATCATCATCGGATGGGACTTCAATGCCAAATACACGGCCTGGTACACCCATCACCAACCAAACACCAAACACCAGAGGCCAAACCATTGCCACAAAACTAAATTCGTGACTTTTATCCTTTTAAATGCTGAACGTCGAGCAAGGAAGCAGCACATACCATTTTTAAAAGTCTTTGGTTTGACTCGGCCAGGGTTTAAACCACCGACCTCCCAGAATCAGATTGGACACTTTAACCTTTCTACCACCCAGTCTGGTAGTCTATACCATGAATGCACAAATTACACACAGTACTCAGTGTGACGGGATGCTGCAGAGTAAACGCATTGACCTTTGACCTTCCCAACTCGACTGTAAAGTTTCAGATCGGTGCTTCACAGGCAGGACATTCCATCACAAAGTGAGCCATCGCTTAGATAGACGTTATGCTGGGTGACCCGTCTGTTAGCATGAGTTGGACATTAAGATGTCACGTGTCATTCACAAAGAGTCAGTAAGTTATCACCGGCACACTGTACAAACTACATATTCCTGCTCAAATCACCTTGTCGAACGTCAGGCCTGGCCAACATATTCGTGAAGGACTTGGGACAAATATTTTCCCCAGCTGACTCCACAATAATGAAGCAATGATTGGAGGGTTTTTGTTTTTTTTTATATACACTGTCGAGGTTCGTATGAGAACGGTCCTTTCGGAGAGACATAGTGAGAGTGTGAGATTTGTCAGGATTGAAAGACATGTTCCACGTGTTGGACCAGCTTGTGATTCTATCCAGATCTGCAGTGAGCGAAGAAGCTGCTGCTTACCGGTCTGAGGGATGACCACTAATGGTATCAGCAAATTGAGTACGTCATAGTCAAGATTCACTACTTGAGGGAATGCACGGGAAGGCACGGTGTTTGAGTTGCCGGAGAAAGCAAAATATTTCAAGTTATTATTTTTCCATCACAATTTAAGCATCGTGCAGTTATGCGCTCAGCCAAACAACCTATTCAAAGCAAGTTTCATTTGTTCTTTCATTCTGCAATTTCAAGTATTTGTGAGGGTTATTCTTGGAAGAGCAAGGCAACAAATGGGGGGAACAGCGACATGAGATGGTGAGAGGCAGCTATGACATCAGAAGGTGGGAGGCAGGTGACCTCAGATAAACACAATATCCCCCTTCCATCACGCAGCGGGGGATAAAAAAACAATGAGAACGAGACAGGATATTAAAGATTCTTTCCCCATGAAGACGGCCTTCCTCATTGGTGCCAGCGACCAGTTCCAAGCACCACGTGGCACAGACGGATAACACTGGTATTCATGGAGAGTCCACTGAATGCTAACATGAACCCCAACGAGCATATTGAAATCCAGGAAGATGAACATTTGTTTATTTTAAAAAGAAAACGACCGACTAGTTTCTATGATGCCAGAGTAGCACGTGATGCATCATACAATGGGGAAATGTGGACAATTTGATCATCATCAGATACATAGTCATCCTCAAATTTTCAAAATAACCTTTTATATCATTTTAACTACGTATAGTTAAATTGTTCAACCTATTTGAATCTTTCATGCCTTACCATTTGATTGATCAAAATGTTGCTCAACACCAGACATAGCAAAGAAGATAAGCAGCTCCTTCCATTTTTTTTTACCCGTACGTTCATTACGAAACCAATTACATTGCACCAAATACAGATTAGCGAAGCTTGGTATGTGCAGTAAGTGTAACCCTGCTGTACGTATCGATGACGTAACTCCTGGGGGACCAAAGGAGTCAAAACAATGATTTTCATACTCGTATCGTTCAACTACTTCATCATGTTTACACTCGTCTCCTTTGTGCGGAGTTTGTTCCCGATGAGCCAGGTGTGCGATACCGTGTTGATAAACTTTTAATCATTCATTCGTTCCCTTTTCTAATCACCAGTGTAAGAGCAAAGAGTGATATTTATATCTTACGAGGCATTTTTACATTTTTACCCATCGCTTCGCTGACGGATTTAATCAAAACACAACAGGTTGAATTTCATAAACATTCTGCTCCATTCACTCTATGATATGCCCCAGGTGATCTCACACCTGCTTGGAAGTCAGCTGACATCATCTTCATCAACCATCCTTGCTGTATATATATATATATATATACATATATATATGACGTGAGGAAATAAATAAATAAACAAGCAGTCATAGACTGGTACTTACGAAATCGTCAACTTGACCTCTGACCTTGTCTAATAAAAGCTGTCTCGAGAGAAGGTAGCGAGCAAACCAGAATTTCTATGATGATTCTGTACCAAACCATCAAAAATCGAATGTTTGACCTCACTGTGACCTTGACCTTTGACCGATTTTGAAAAATCTAATCAGCGCTAGCCATCACCCGCCTGAATCACGTGGTGTAATTTGACATTGGTAGCTTCTTCCGTTCTCGAGTTATCATTTTGGATGTTTGACCTCACTGTGACCTTGACCTTTGACCGATTTTGACCAGAATCTAATCAGCGCTAGCCATCACCCTCCTGAATCATGTGATGTAAGTTGACATTGGTAGCTTCTTCCGTTCTCGAGTTATAACTTTTTTTTTGATGTTTGACC
>CM068957.1:3355780-3387521 GCA_035128595.1 Eptatretus atami | reverse complement strand
TACCTTCTCCGTTGGGCTGAACGTCTAAGTCCAAGGACTGTGCCATCCACTCCGAACTGCATGTTATTTATTGAGTTTAAGTACCGATATGAAGCTCGGTATGTGGACAAGCAAACTATTGGCTGTTGAGTAAACACACATTCCCTTGTGAGAGAAGATTGTGAGGGTATAGACACATCAGTCGAGCACTGTAAGAATATCCAGCACCACCGGCCACTGTAGCCTGCTTCATCTGCCTATTGCACAACCTGTTGCCAACCTATCTGTGCAGACCAGTACAATGCAGTATGTTTCGCATTGTAGCGTGTCGGAGCTGTTTCATTTACGTATGTTGGAGCACGCTTATCCTTACCAGCCATCCAATATCTTATTGTCAAAGGAATTTGTACGATTCTCTGTGTCTCTTTCAGCTGGCAAGATCAGGAAGTCGGGTAACAATGATGTATGGACCTCGGGTAAACCCTCCCCCTCTCTCAGATTGTGGTTGCAAAGTCAATCATCGGACGAACTCTTCTCTAGCAATGGATTCGAGGTTGGAGTGATGAGCAATCAATGGGCGTTCGATTAACGTGATCGTACATTAGTTAACCATCAGTGATCTTACTCTTATCACTTGTATAAGCACGCGCTCTTCACTCTCATTCCACTTGCTGCGTTTTACCCTCTGAAGCGGCATGCACGAAAAGTTTCGGTCTTTATTGTTGTCTGCTTGTTTGTTTCCTTTAAAGTTCTGTAGTACAAAATCTGTTTAATATATTGTTGCGCGGATGGCTCCTTCGTGTAGTTTTTAATATAGCTTAGCACCGATCCCCCATTATATTGCATGTATTGCAGGATTGTTCTGTAATGGCTTTGTTGTGTGTGGGGGTGTAGGAGGCATGTTCTTGGATACAGTCGTGTGTACGAGGGTTCTTCTTCTTTTCCTTCCCCTCTGATTCGCCAAGTGCTCTGGCGAGAGCAGTCGGCTGGAGGCGAGCGGCTGCCGGAGGCATGTGGTGGAAACTGAGAGTCGAGAGGTGGTGCTCGGCCTGTAAGGGGACTCTGTGCTGATGTTTTGCGATGGCTTTGTGAGTTGACCGGAGCCAACAGAAAGGCAGGATAGGGACTGCATGATGGTCTGTCTGCCATCTGCTGGGGATAAACTGCTACCTGAGGGTTCGACGTCGTGATCTTGCCGCGGAGTAACTTGAGCCTTGGTGTCGACAATAGGATCTCTGTATATAAAGACTTAGTGAGGAGTCTGCCGGTCGGTCTGTATGAGCAACGATGAGTCGGAGTCGTTGCGGATCGCATTTATTGAGAGGAATCGACGGTTCTCCGGAGTCAGTGACGGAGCCTTCTACTGTCCTACTCATGCGGCGGACCGTTACACGTTTTGTGTGTCCCATCTATCCGCCTGCGGTACCAACAACCCATTTGACTACTCTGGTGTAACGACCAGGCCTGGACTTGTATGCTGACTTGTGAAACCGATTGGGTTCATACCCTAATTTCTCTTGGAGCGTTCGACCTCGCGGTTGACGCGCAGAGGCTGTGGTTGCGGGTCGGTGCCGGGGAGAAAAGGACGGACGTCACTATCTTGCCCGGCTGTGCTCGAGGCGGTCGTGTTCATCCGTTGACTGGCTTTACGAGAGCCTTAGTGTTTTGACACTTTTCTTCGTCTGATAGCATCACTCAATACTCTGTGTCTTGTCGCATGCTTCCGTGTCTTGTCTGCATGTTGTCTAGGTTTATCTCGTAAGGTCCCTTCGAAACCGTAGCTCCCTGTTAGAACGGGTTACAGATTATTACATTGTTCAGTTGCTGCTTGATTGTGTTGTGTTCACCCGATTGTGTCCCACTATCTGGCTGTTCGTATGTAAGTTGCCGCTTGGTTTGTTAGTGCCGCGTTGAGAAACCATTCGCTCGATTTGGTTCTATAAACAAATATTGGTTATCAGACTGCAGAATTCGTCGGTCTTGACCAAACAGTCTGTACCGTGGTCTATCCCCACTGTTAAGGTCAGGGGTACGTTGGTATCGTGATTCGAGGCGCGTGACCCGAGGCCTGTGCCGAACCAGCCGGCGTTATAACCCCGGAGACGGAGGTGCTGTTAAGTGACGCCGAATATTCAACATTTGGCTGTCGAGAGTAGGGTGCGAATCCCGCCACCGCTGAACCATAACAATATATACATAATACATAATACAAGAAGATGATTTTAACACCAGACACCACCAAGCGGCACTATATGATACACTTTTAAAGAGAGATAATTGGAATCTTCATCCCCACTCCGAACCCCCCTTCCCCAGATATGCTATACTGACAGAACCATACTTGGCATACCTTTGGGTAACGTGCAAAATTCGGATGCATTTGGTTCAGTAGTGTTTGAAGCATATATAAATAAACAAATCGATATACTGTGGAGTAAATATATACAAGACCCAAATTCAATGTAATAGTAATACAAAGATACACATGCTTGAACTAACATGAGGACAATGGGTACACATCACCCCCTCATCCTATCTACGATTTACACTCCTCCTTCTCTATCTTACTCTCCGACTTCATCACATCTTCCTTTCATCTCTCCCTCAAACCGAGATCCCATCATCCTTCACTCAAGACCCAATGATGGCATCTTTCACTCGACACCATTCTTCACTCAGTCATCCTTCACTCGAGACCCAATCATCCTTCACTCGAGAACCATCAGACGTTTACTCGGAGCGCGCATCATCCTTCACATGGCAGTCATTTCCTCACGTGCGAGAACCCAATCATCCTTCAACGTCGAGACCGCAATCATCGTAGCTCGAGACCCCAATCAATCCTTCACTCGAGGACCCAATATCCTTCAAGCTTCCGAACGCAGTCATGCGTTACGCTTCGAGACCCAATCATGCCTTCACTCAGTCATCCTTCTCCATCGAGACCCAATCATCTCTTACTCGAGACTCATCAGTCCTTGCACTCGAGAACGCACATCCATCCTCGACTCTTCACTCGAGACGTCGAATCATCTTTAACTCGAGACCCATCATCCTTCACTCGAGCCGCAATCGGTTGCTCGAGCTCACAAGTCATCTCTTCCCTCGGATCTTCATCATATCCATCTCTCACTCCGAGCTCCATATCACTCTCAATCAGATTCATCCTTCACTCGAGACATATCCTCACTCACGTTTACTCATCCCACTCTGGCTTACGTCGAACATCATCCTCTCATACTCGAGACGTCGCATACATCCTTCATCGTCGAGCGCTCAATAGCCTCACTCGAGACCTCATCATCATCCATCTCACTCAAGACCAGATCGATCGCTTCACTCGATACCCAATCATCTTCACGTCGACGGACCAATGCATCCTCAACTGGAGAACGTCATCCTATCGAATCCATATCCTTGCACTCGAGACCTCAGTTCCCATCAATCATCATCCTCACTCGAGACCCCAGATCATCCTTCACGTCGAACCGTCATCATCATCATCCTTCGACTCGAGACGCGGCAATCATCGCCTTGCACTCGAGACCTTTTCATCATCATCATCCTTGCACATCGAGCCTCTATAATCATCATCCTTTCACTGTCGAGCTTCATCATCATTCATCTTCGGTCACCTCGAGGCCTCATCATCATCATCATCCTTCCACGAGGACCTCATCTATATCATTCACGAGACTCCATTCATCACTCGAGATCATCATCCTTCACTCGAGACGTCATCATCCTTCACCCAGGAGAAAAAAACCCGTTTCCCCATTATCAGAGCTATCATCCTCTGAGACCCAATCATCTCTTCACCGAGACCCTCATCATCCATCATCCATGCACTCGAGACGAATTTCCCTAACTCGAGACTCAGCTATCCACCTCGAGAATCACATTGTCTGACCAGCCTTTAACATCATCTACATCAGGCTTCTCATCTCACCCACGGAGACCTCATCATCATTCTTCCTACGAGATCCTCAATATCACTATCATCGACCTCACTCGATCACATCATCACCTGCTGAGACCCTATCTCTTCACAGGAGACCTCTTATCCTTACGACTCATCTTTCACTCGAACGTCATCATCCTTCACGCTCGAGACCGCAATGCATTCCTTTCATCGATGACGTCATCATCCTATCTAATCCAATCACCGTCGGACTTCAGATCATCCTATCACTCGAGAACCACTCCTCCTGAGAATCATCATCATCCATCCTTCACTCGAGACCTTCATCATCATCGATCCTTCACATCGGACCTTCATAATCCATCCATCCTTCACTCGAGACTGTCATCATCATCAATCCTTCACGGATCGAGACCGTCATCATCATCCTTGCACACGAAGCCAATCATCATCTGATCGAGTAATCTCTTCACTCGAGACTAAGTCATCCTTCACATCGACGACTGCATCATCCTTCACGTCGAGCGTCATCATCCTCTCAGCTATCGAGTCTCACTCAACCTCATCCTTCACTCGAGACTCATCATCATCGATCCTTCACTCAGACGAGCCCAATCATCCTTCACCTGCGAGACTCATCCATCATTATCCTCCCTCGAGACTCATCATCATGTATCGCTTCACTCAAGACCTCATAATCATCATCCTTCACTCGATGACTATATCATCCCCCGAGACCTCGTCATCATCATATCCTGCACTCGAGAGCTTCATCAATCATCTGCATCAACCTATCACTCTCTACGTCGATGACTTCATGCATCCATTCCCTTCATCGAGACCTCATCATCATGCATCCTTTTCACTCGAGGACTTCTCATCATCCATCCTTCACTCGAGAACCTCATCATCATCATCCTTCACTACGAGGACTCATCATAGCATCCTCACTCGAGACCTGCATCATCATCGCTTCACCGGACCTGCACCTACTCGAGGCTCATCATCCTCCTCGACTCATCTCTTCACCGAGACGTCATCATTCCTCATCGAGACGTCATAATCAATCATACCTTCACGTCGAGACCCAATCATCCTTCACTCGAGACGTCATATCCTCTTACACTCTCGTTAGACGTCATCAATCCATCACTCGCAGACCGTCATCATCCTTCACTCGAGACGTCATCATCTTGGCACTGTCGAGGACCCAAATCATCCTTCACTCGAGAACACTCACATCTCACCGGTCTTATCCATCACTTCAGATCCTTCATCATCGAATCCTCACTCAGACTCATCATCCTTCACACGAGACCTCATGCATCTTCCGCGTCGAACGACTGTCATCATCACTTTCACTCGAGACGTCAGTCATCCTTCACTCGCACGAGCCCTTGACTCATCATCCTTGCACTCGAGACGTCATCTCCTTACTCGAGACTCCATATCATCCTCTCGAGGACCTCAATACATCATCCTGTCAACTCGAGACCCAAATCAATCCTTCACACCATACGATCCGAGACCGCAATCATCCTTCATCGAGACGTCATTCATCCCAACTCGAGAGTCTCCATTCACTCGCTACTCTTCACTCGAGACCGTACATCATCCTTCTAACACTCGCCCCACGAACCCAATCATCCTTCTCGAGAACCTCATCGTCATCATCCTTTCACATCGAGACCTCGATCGATGCATCATCCTTCCCTCAGATTTCTTGTTCTTCACTCAGACCCCACCATCTCACCCCCACCCAATAATGTCCCCCCGAGTTCCCATTATTTCTCTTTCTCCCTTTCCCTTTGATCCCAATTCTCTCACCAATTTCCTCTCCTCCATTGCTTTCACGGCAACAGCAACACCAACCGCATCGACACCCTCTTCACGCTGCACATTATTTTCCATTCGCCATAATATTTTCCAAACAATTCAAAATAGAAATAATTTTCTTTCGACGGAACTCTTCGCCTCGTCACAGAACCAAGTGACGTGACCACGATGTTACCACCCGCCCGGCACGACTGTTTTTCTGATTATTATTAATTTAATTTTGAAAAATGTCACCGCCAAAGCAAAGGTTCAACCCTTATAACTTCAAAACCAGATTCATTATTTAAAGTTTATTCAGCGACAGAAAGTTAAATGATTGAGACGTCTCAGAGAAGCGTTTTTTTTAGAGGGATCCAGACATCGAATATGAGGGAAACCGCCCAGCCGGGAATGGACGATGAGGAGGGAAACGTTACTCAGCGCTCATGTAAATACATTCAAAAGATATCCCTAATAAAAGGTATTATATCGTGACAATGCTTCACGTTCTCCTCGTTCTTTGAAGAAAAGGCGACTTCAAAACTTCCGCTAAATACGATAAAAAATACATTTTTCATTCACTAATTTAAATCTTCTTTTTGTACATGTTCCACTATTTTATGATTTTGTTTCATTTTGCTTTCCACGTCTTTGTGGTGTTCAATAAATGGTGAAATTAAGATTTTTTTTAAAAAACATACTTATGCGGTGTATGAGGGTTTATCAAAACCATTGATCTCTATTCCTCGTATAGAGAGAGATAAGTGATTTAAAATTTCTTGTTTGTAAAAAATCAGATCCGGACCACAAAGGGTACAGATGGCTTCCCAAGCCAGCCGTTCCTCGTTAACCGTTTTGTCCAAGTGCTTAAGCCACTTGGCGAGCGCTCTACGAGCTGGTTGCTAATGGAACACACCCTGGTTCATCATACAGGTTTCTTTCTTTCCTCTCCTTCTTCTTCCTCCTCCTTCTTCTTCCTCTCCTTCTTTTCCTCTCCTTCTCTATTCCTCTCCTTATTCTTCCCTCTCCTTCTTTTTCCTCTCCTTATTCTTCCTCTCCTATTTTCTCCTCCTTCTTCTTCCTCTCTCTTCTTCCTTCTCTCCTTCATTCTTCCTCTCCTTTTCTTCTCTCTTATTCTTCCTCCCTTTCTTCTTCTTGTTTCTTCTTCCTTTTTCTCTCTCCTTATTCTTCCTCTCCTTATTTTCCTTCTCCTTCTTCTTCCTTCCTTCCTTTTCTCTTCTTTCTCTCTTTCTTCCTCTCTTCTTCCTCTCCCTCTCTCGTTTCTTCTTCTTCTTGTTCTTATTCCTCTCCCTCCTCTCTTTTCTTTCTCGCCTCCTCTTCTTCTTCTTCTTCTTCCCTTCCTCTCCTCCTCCCTCCTCTCTTTCTCTTTCTGCTTCTTCTTCTTCCGCCTCCCTCCTTCTCCTTTTAACCGTAACTCACTCATCGAACGCCTCATGTGTCCAAAGTGGGATTAGCATTTGCCATCGCAATTGTACGAACAGAGGCGAGGGGGGGGACGATGGCCATACATCCTCCCCCCACTGGCACCCGCCGTTCACCCTGCTCGCGTTCCGAGCACCAAACTCGATTTTGAGGCCGGTGCGCCCCTTGTGTGGTGATGTGCCCCTGTCCCTTTTGTGTGGTGTGAGCCCCTGTGTGGTGGTTTGGTTGTTCGCCCTTGTGTGGTGATGAGCCCCTTGTGTGGTGTGACCCCTTTGTGTGGTGTGGTTGCCCTTGTGTGGCTTGATTGCCCTTGTGTGGTTATGTCGCCCCTTTGTGTGGTGATGAGCCCTTGTGTGGGTGATGTCGCCCCTTGTTGTTGGTTGATGTCGCCCACTTTGTGTGGTGATGAGCCCCCTTGTGTGGTGATGTTGAGCCCCTTGTGTTTGGTGATGAGCCCCCTTGTGTGGTGATGATGGCTTTGTGTGTGATGTGCCCCTTGTGTTGGTGATGTGCCGCCTTTGTGTGGTTGTGGCCCTTGTGTGGTGATGTCGCCCCTTGGTGGTGATGAGCCCTTGTGTGGTGATGGCCCTTGTGTGGTGATGAAGGCCCTTGTGTGGTGATTGTCCCCTTGTTGTGGTGATGACCCGCCCTTGTGTGGTGATGCGCCCCTTGTGTGTGTGGATGTCTCCTTGTTGGTGATGAGCCCCCTTGGTTGGATGAGCCTGTGTGTGCTCCCGCCTTGGTGTGGTTGAGCTCCTTGTGTGGTGATGACGCCTTCCTTGTGTGGTGATGTGAGTCCCCCCTTGTGTGGTGTGACCCCTGTGTGGTGATTGTTCCCTTGTGTGGTGATGAGCCTGAGCTTGCGAGGCGCAAAGCCCTTTTGTACGTGCATGTCTGCATTTTATTTACTTTTCTCTGTAACCCTTTGTCGGATTGACACGAATTTTTTTTAGCATCAGTGCCACGACTCATGTGGAATGTTTTAATGATAATTATGACGTCATAGCACACGTGGTGTGGCAGCCAAATTGTTAAAAAGGAGAAAACTTAGACCTTTGTACCTCCAAAACGGCACCAAGTAAAAAATTGTAACTTGGCACATGGCAAGTACTCCTCATGGGGGAACGAGTGTGGTTTTTTTTAATGTCATGGGTGTCTTCATTATGACGTCATAATTGCAAACGTAGAACACCACATCCGATCAGTATGAAAAATGTTGAGGGTCATCTTGGGATAAATTGGTAAAGACAAAAAATGTATGACGTTATTGGTCACGTGGTTCAGCAGCTATTTAAAATATTTTTTTTAAAACATTCAAAAACCTCTGAAATGGCTGAACAGATCGAGGAGAAACTTTACAGGTATGACCACCTATCCGCGAGGACCAAAATTTTCCCCACCTATGATATCATAGGTCACATGGTTTGGCAGCCATATTGCATTTACCCAAAAACCTCTAAAAATCCTCTCCAGAATTGCTGGACAGATCGAGGGGAAACTTCACATACCTGTTCCCCAAGCCTTGGGGATACCAGGGTGTTCATGAATAATTGATAGACACATGGTTTGGCAGCCATATTGGATTGAAGAAAAATATTTTTTTTAATCTTCCTCTTGAACCGCTCCATCAATCGATGTGAAACTTCAAAATTACGATCTAGTGATGATGAGGAATATAGGTTTTAAATTTCAACCTCGTCGGACATGTGGTCTGACAGCCAGAATTATTTATTTATTTTCGAATCTTGAGTTCTTTTCTATTTTTATTTTAAATAAGGCTCACTTGGGTGTCACCCACCAGATGGTGGTCTCCTTGGGTTAACCTGAGGAGGTCCCTATGGATTGGTGCCTGGAATGTCCTTTCCCGAAGAGGGGATGATCACCTGTCTCTGTTATCATCTGAGCACAAGTGTTTCAACATCGGTATTGCAGCACTCTCTGAGGTTCCTAGACCGGATTGCGGTGAGATCATGGCGGGTGATGACACCTACTATTGGTCTGGTCGCTCTGATGTTACCATGCCCAAGGACTTGCTGTGGCTGTTTCCAATAAGCTGACTCCAATGATAATTGAGGTAACACCGGTCAACGAGTGTATTATGAGGTGAAGGATTCATCACTCCTTGGGTGTAGTTTCGCTGGTCTCTGTATATGCTCCGACGGAGGCGAATGATCTCACCATTAAAGACACATTCTTTGCCACGCTCGAGTCTGTGGTTGATCAGTGCCCCAGGCGAGATACTCTTCTAGTCTTTGGGGATTTCAATACATCGACTGGAACTGATAGGGATGGTTATGAAACATGTGTTGGTCCCCATGGGTCTGGAACTGTGACCCAGAATAGCACTAAGTTCCTTGACTTTGCAATAAGTCATGGACTCAGGGTGGCCGTGTTATGATGATGATATGCTAGTGGTCATATTTGAGCCATAGTTGAATATTTAATCAATAGTTGTGTTTATTAATCAGCTGTCAGGATTAAAAACCTTGCTTTAAAATGTTGCTTTAAATGTTTCATGTTGCCCAACTGTTTTTGGACAGCACCAACTGTTTCTTGGACAGCCTTTATCACCTTTCCTGTTTTCTCTGCGGCAGCGTGCCCTTAGCGTGACCTAGGAGAGAACTGTTCCTTCAGTGCATGCTGCCCAACAATTCCTATTTCTTAGTCTCACTAGAGTTTTGCCTTTGTTATCAGCAGGTGCCAGTGTAGGAGTGTAGGAGGCTTGGAAGTCTTTAGTTTGCAAATGCTATCAACATGTGCCAATGTAGGAGGCTTGGAAAGTCATTGAGTTGCATATCTGAGAATTGACCGATTCAACTTCCCTAGGGCCTAGGGAGGGGGGAAAAAGCCCACTGCCAACATTTATTTCTTTATTTCTTTATCCCTTAGCACTCACTTTTAGTCCACACCCAGTTCTGCTTTTGTGTGATTATATATGTGATGGTTTGAAGCATAATCTCAATGTGATTCGGAGTTGCCTGACTGAAGGGGCTTTGAGTCACATTCGGCATGCGTGTGGTCTTCGGAAATAAAACGTGTAATTCGAGTCCTCATCTGACTCTGTCATCTTACTCGGCCGGGGAGAGTCATAACAATTGGCGACGAGGATGGGATTCGACTGATGCTGGCGGTGCGAACGGTGGGACTCCGCTTGGTGTTTACAGCGATCGCAAGGGTTCAGCTAAAAGGTACGTGACGATCGCACGTAGGGCACCTAAATTAGGGAGCCCCAGTTAGGCGAGCGCTGTACACTCAGTGAGCAGCGCCCCGCCGGACGCAGCTCCAGGATCTGCTCGGATATCAAGAACTGTAACCGTAAAGCATATGAGGTGATTCGAATGCGGTTTGTCTGAAGAGCACAAAGGGGGAGGCTGTCAGGCGCGTGTGTTGGAACCTGGAAGGGTAGAGGCTAAAGGTATCCGTGTGAAATAAGGAGGGAACAGGTGGGAATCCTGTACCACATAGAGGGAAGGTTGAGACCTTCAGTGGATTTGAGGCTTTTAAGGCGGGTGTTTGAAAGGATTTCGGCTCCGACGTAAAAGGAGAAACGATTTCAGCTATTAAGCGGTTGTTTGAAAGGGATTTCGGTCCCGACGTAAAAGGAGAAACGAATTTACATGCTATTAGGCGGTTGATAAGATAAGACATTACATGGGGAATAATCTTCAAGAACGAGAAGATACCAAAAGGAACAGCATTGAAAGTTATCAGTGAAAAATATGAATCGATAACGGAGGGAAACAGGAGTGATTTAACAACATCTTGCAGCGAGCAGAAGAGAAGTACCTAGAGAGGCGACAGCAAGTACATATGCAAAATTTTGGGACAACCCATAACAAGGAGTTAGACACAGTAAGAGTCTTTTCAGTCAACCGCACCCAACCTTTTCGTCAATGACTCCACACCAATAGACCAAAAGGCACCACTGCTCCGACTCAAACACTCATTAGAAATACCCTGCATCTAGCAGATGGGTTCTAGTGACTTGTTAGAGCGAATAAGGAACTTAAGGCCATCGCATGGTACTGCATGATACCGGTGGCGAGATCTCTTGGTAGCTCGACAAGTAAAGAACAGAGAGGACAAAAAGGGTCCTACACCAGGCAAGGATATGAATGGGGCCAGCACGCGAGTCTGATAACTAGAATTCCACAAGTACCAAAATGACACAATGGTAGAATAGCTTTGCCGCGTTATATGGAGCAACCACACAGCTCGGAAAACTGGATGCCTTTATGTACGCAGACAGGGGCCGCTACAAGCCCCCGAATACCTTTGTAGCTCTAACCACAGAGATAGCAAACATTGAGAACCGAGTGAATGCTGGGTGTGCCTAAAGCCACCATCTGACCTCATGACCGACTTCCTCTTTTGGTGCTACCATTAACCTTCTTCCAATCATATAACCGGACCAGTGGAGGACTCGAAGCTAAGACCTCAGCTCATATTATAACACAACGGGTCTATGCAGGGAAAACCCGAGTGCCAATGTAATGGTAGTGCCATCTCCTCTATGGGAGAGAACACCAGGGGAGGGTCTGTTTTTACAGGACAGGGAGCAACAGCATGGGGAAGTCGGAGTGCGAGATTCAACTCCCCTCCCGAAATCGGCCTGACCAGGAGTCATCGCTTTAACCGGACACCCAGGTAGAGGAGCAAGTAACATTCACAATTAAAAGCAGCCTACATCACGATAACGGGATGATCCCGCCAAAGGTTTCAACTTGGTCTGCGGAGACAAGCTTACCCCTACCTACCAAAAGGGTGGGAAGGGAGCTGTTATTTAGCTTCAGTGTTCCCGGATAGCAGGATTAGAACCACTTTTTTCACCACACCACTTCACAACCACGGTACCGGCGCAGCGCACCAGGATCGATGATCAGAGGGATGGCCCGGGTATCAAACGCTTAGGGGTTATCAAAGGCACCTGGTGGGAGAAGGCTATTGGTCTTTTCATGCCACATGCCGGTACTACAATTAATAGCATTAGGATAGATGAGCTTCGCAAGTTTTGGAGTTAGGTAATGTAACCATGGCTTACTATACAGAATTAACAGATATGTTAGTATCAATGCGTGCTATGGTAAGCAGAACAGAGTTAGCTTTAGACATGCTTCTTGGCGGAACAAGGGGGTATGCGGATGATTTGAAGGGGAATGTTGCGTCTGGATTCCGGACCCCCGGGACATAACTAATCGTGCGGTGGCCCGGAATCAAAAAGGTGGTGTAGAAGTTCTCATAGCAATCGAGTGGAACGAGAGGAAGGTTACGCATGGTGGAAGTCGATCTTCCAGGGCTGGGGAGGTTGGTTGTTGCGCTAATTGGTCCGCGCTTTTAATAACGTAGTGGTGATTTTTGGAAGTATTTCTAATCAACTTCTTTTTACCATATGTATGAAGAAATGCTGCACAGCGTCACCCCTACCCAGGCCATTATAATAATTAACAGCGAACTCTCTGATGGGACGACTCGCCAGTAATGGGGAGGGGGCGACCAGAGCCTTCAGGGGGACCCAGGTAGACTCATACACATGGACCTAGGCCAGGGTCTACAACAATTCCTCTTTGTTAAAACAGATAACTAACCAGGAGAGAGTGCTTGTCGTTTTTGCCTTTCTAGTGCAAGATGTGATCCTGCACTGGACGTGCTTACACCCGTGCCTTGAGTGTTACTTTTGCTATCGCTTATGTTGAATTGCTTAAATGAATTACAACTGCTGCTAACATAAAACAGTATTGCATTTTAAATATGGTGTGACTTTAGCAAGAATTTGTATACTACAACTTAACGGAAACATATGGCAGTGAGTAGGACGAAAGGGGAAAGACAAAAGGTAATGGAAGCCTAACCTGAACCACCGGCGGTTGGGACTTCTCATTTGAGAATGTTTGATGGCTATCCACGGCATTCGTAAATCCCGTTGGGCAGGCGCTGGGGCCTAGGGGTAGTGCTACAGGAACCAAATAGGGGTCCACTCAGTTGGGTGAGTATCAGGTATGGCTGGTATGGTCTAAATATGACCAAGGAGGGAACTGTTATGATGATGATATGCTAGGTGGTCATATTGAGCCATAGTTGAATATTTAATCAATAGTTTGTGTATTAATCAGCTGTCAGGATTCAAACCTTGCTTTTAAAATGTGCTTTAAATGTTTCATGTTGCCCAACTGTTTTTGGACAGCACCCAACTGTTTCTTTGGACAGCCTTTATCACCTTTCCTGTTTCTCTGCGGCAGCGTGCCCTTAGCGTGACCTAGGAGAGAACTGTTCTTCAGTGCATGCTGCCCACACATTCCTATTCTTAGTCATCCACTAGAGTTTTGCCTTTGTTATCAGCAGGTACCAGTGTAGGAGTGTAGGAGGCTTGGAAAGTCTTTAGTTTGCAAAATGCTATCAACATGTGCCAATGTAGGAGGCTTGGAAAGTCATTGAGTTGCATATCTGAGAATTGACCGATTCAACTTCCCCTAGGGCCCCTAGGGAGGGGGGGAAAAAGCCCACTGCCACATTTATTTCTTTTTTCTTTATCCCTTAGCACTCACTTTTAGTCCACAACCCAGTTCTGCTTTTGTGTGATTATATATGTGATGGTTTTGGAAGCCATAATCTCAATGTGATTCGGAGTTGCCTGACTGAAGGGGCTTTGAGTCACTTCGCATGCGTGGGTCTTCGGAAATAAAACGTGTAATCAGATCCTCATCTGACTCTGTCATCTTACTCGGCCGGGTGAGAGTCATAACAGCCGCTTCAGGTTTCACGCCCACAGCTCATTGCTGGACTTGGTATCCAAAACGCTGTGGGTTGGCAAAGGAGATTGACATGTGCTCTTTGCTGATCACTGAAGATTATCCAAACTGCAGGGTCTGCCGGATTGCTCAGTTTTTTCAATACTGACCACCGGCTTTGTTGTAGCAACTCTGAAGTTGTACCTTAAATCCAGGAGAATGGTACATCCACCCAAGGCTGGATGTTGGCAAGCTCAAAGATGAGAGGGTAGCTGAGGAGTTTGCGAACAGGCTGAGTCGTATTTATGGGGTCTGGGTGCTTTGGGATATCCTAAAGAGTTGTGGAGTGCCTTTAAGACCACCTCCTTGATGTTGCCGGTAGATGTCTTTCAAACTCACCAGAGGGCAAAGAGAATTTTGTCTCTCAAGGGACACTGATACCATTGGACCATTCACAGGGCCAGGCTTAATGGCAGAGCTGAACTGTTCATGGAGTTGCGGCATAAAACTGTATGTGCTGAAGGTGGATAAGGATGCCTATGTGCGAGAATCTGTGAGGGGGGGGGAGCATCACCTCTGGTCAAGTGATTCTCGTCCTGCTTCCAGGAGAATTTGCGTATTGCGTTCCTCCAAGCCCATCCCTCCGTGTACTGCAGTTGGAGTGGAGGGTGGTAGTCTCTTGACAGAGGAATCCTAAGTGAAGGCCCGCTCGGTGTGTTACTTTGAGCGGCTGTACCAGGCTGATCCACCGGCTGTTGAGTTGAATGTCAGGGGGGTTACTATCCCCATTGTTGGCCTTCCAATCTACTGTGGTCCACCTTCGTTTGTGGAAACGCAAGCTGCAGTGAGCCAGTTGAAATGGGGTAAAACTCCTGGGATCTGTGGCATCCATGTTGAACTTCTCAAGGTTGGTGTGAATGCTGTACTCATGTTGTTACATGCTGTACTGTGCACTGCCTGGAACACAGGCATCATCCCAACTGACTGGAAGAGGGGCCTTGTTGTCCCTCTTTGAAAAGGGAAGGGTGATTGCCAGGATGGCAACAATTACTGAGGGGTGACGTTGCTCTCAGTGCCGGGCAAGGTCTTTGCTCGGATGATTCTTGAGAGAGTTTACCACCATCTGCTTTGGCCCAGTGCCCAGAGTAGTTAGGCATTCCACCAAAGAGCTCAACGATTGACCGTATCCTTGCTTTTTGGGTCCTCACTGAATGCAGACGAGAGTTTTGGCAGGGGCTGCTTGCAGCCTATTTTGATCTCTGTAAAGCGTTTGATTCAGTGAATTGGGATGCCCTCTGGAGAATTATTGGTCTTTGTGTGGTGCAACCAAAACTGATCGATCTGATGTCTGAACTCTACTCTGGTACTGAGAATGCTGTGAGATGTGGTGATACCATCTCCAACTTATTTCCAGTTGTGACTGGAGTTCATCAGTGGTGTGTAATGGCCCCCACACTTTTCAGCACTTTTATGGACTGGATTCTGCAAAGGATGTCATCTGCAGTGCATCATTTGGGAATGTCAAGATCTCTGACCTTGATTTCACAGATTATGCAGTCATCTTTGCGGAGACTAGATATCCTTTTGGGGGCCCTCGAGGTGATGAATGAGGAGTGGAGCCGCTGGGATTACGGGTTTCCTGGGTCAAAACTAAGATCCAGGCTTTCAGTGACATTTGGATGCTGTTATCCTATCTGTACCTGTTTGTGGTGAGGATGTTGAGGTCGTGGAGAGATTCACTTACCTTGGCAGTGATACTCATGTCTCTGCTGGTTGTGACCAAGGTCAATAGACGTCTCGGTCGGGCCTGGGGAGTCATGGACTTACTGGATGATGGGGTGTGGTGCTGTTGGTACCTGTGCGGGAGGATGGAAGTCCGAATCTTCAAGTCCTTGGTGCTTCCAGTCTTGCTCTACGGATGTGAGCCTTGAACTCTGACCAGGGGTCTGAGACGGAGACTTAATTCCTTTGGAACTCGGTCTCTTCGGAGAATTCTTAGCTCTTGCTGGTCGGACTTTGTGTTCAACGAGCGGTTGCTTAGAGAGACTCAACAGACTGAGATTTGTTACCTGCATAGTCCATGAGTATCAGCTGCTGTATGGACATGTGGCTCGTTTTCCTGATGGTGATCCTGCTCAGCAGATTCTCTCAGCGAGGGAGCCTCGTTAGTGGAGGAGGCCAATGGGCTGACCATGTGCCTCATGGTTGCAGCAGGTTGATCGGCATTTTAAGGAGATGGGGATGGGCCTGGCATCTGCCTGGGGGATGGACAGATGGAGGCCCTTGGTATACCGGTGGTAAGTGGACGCAGTGACGCGCTGCTCTGGCACATGCTCCCATACCTGCCCTGACCTGACCTGATCTGACCTGACCCCCTCAATCCTGGCTTTTGGTTCAGTCCATTTGAGGATAACCACATATGTGAAACAATGCGATTATCGTTTTAAAAAAAATCATCTAATGCTTATAATGTTTTGTATATTTTTGTTATTTTAGTGTGGATTAAATCCATCCATGTTTTTTAATTGTTTTAATCCTTGCTCAGTTGATTTTGGTGATTGTTTGGATATGTTTCGCTTTTGGAATGGTACTGTCCATCATCCCCTCTCCCATGTTCCTGACCTGGTTTGGTTGAGTCCACATTTACGTTCGATTTATTTTTGTAATAAAAGGATTAATGTTTTACATATATTAAAATTTTGGGTTGCATGCACTCGCCCAGAGACAAAGTAACCTACTCGTGTTGGAATCACCATCAAGGCTTCAGTAGTTATTGAGGAAGGTTGGGCTACAGGAAGAAGAAGAAGAAGAAGAAGAAGAAGAAGAAGAAGAACAAGAGGAAGAAGTGCAAATTGGCATTTTCGCGATTTCTTGTTGTTGTACTTTAGTGATGTATTCTGTCTTTCTGTCTTTTTCTGTCTTTTTTCTGTCTTGGTAGTTCAGAAAACACTCGAGAATGAAAGTTATGGCTTTTAAATGCTCATGGCTTCACTCTTTAGGAGTTTATGAGCATATCATTGGGTACACCTTTGAATGGGCGGCCATTTTCTTCCTGTATCATCCCTCTAGATGGAGAACTACCACACTCCGTGATATGGCACGAGCGAAAACCATTTACACTTCCCTGTGAAGCTGTGGTGGACGCGTTCATTGAACCTCCGCTTAAAATGAGTGAAATGAAACGTTTTTTAAATTTGCAAATTATTCACTCAGATTTCAGTATCACCGGAATGCATTTTGTTATGTTGTTTAAACTTTCTTTGTATAAGAAGATCAGTAGGTTCTTGAAGATCATCCGCACAACGTAAAATGTGACTTCAAGTCCTCAACTCCCAACCCTTCACAATCCTAAAGACACGAACCGCCCCTCCCAAACGCCCAAGTTATTAACCACCCCTCCCAAACCCCAAGTCATTAACCACCTCCAACCCAGCAAGTCATAACCGCTCTCCCAAACCCAAGCCATTAACGCCCCTTCCAACCCCAAGTCATTAACCACCCCTCCCAAATCCCAAGCATTAACCGCCCCTCCCAACCCCAACCATTACACGCCCCTCCAAACCCCAAGTCATTACCGCCCCTTCCAAACCCCAAGTCATTAACCGCCCTTCCAAACCCCAAGTCATTAACCACCCCTCCAAACCCAAGTCATTAACCACCCTCCCAACCCAGCCATTAACCGCCCCTTCCAAACCCCAAGTCAATAACCGCTCCCAAACCCAAGCCATTAACCACCCCTCACAAACCCAAGTCTTAACCGCCCTCCCAAACCCAAGTCATTAACCACCCCTCCCAACCCAAGTTATTAACCGCCCTCCCAACCCCAAGTCTTTAACCGCCCTCCCAAACCCCAAGTTATTAACCGCCCCTCCCAAACCCCAAGTCATTACCACCCTCCCAACCCCAAGTTATTAACCCCCTCCCAAACCCCAAGTCTTTAACCACCCTCCAAACCCCAAGTTATTAACCGCCCCTCCAACCCAATTTATAACCGCCTCCAAACCAGCCATTAACCGCCCTCCAAACCAAAGTTATTAACCGCTCCTCCCAAATCCAAGCCATAAACTGCCCCTTCCAAACCCCAAGTCATTAACCGCCCTCCCAAACCCAAGTCATGAACCCCTCCCAAACCAAGTCATTAACCCCCTCCAAACCCAAGTTATTAACGCCCCTCCCATCCCCAAGCATTAATGCTTCCTCAAATCCAAGCATAAACCGCCCTTCCAAACCCCAAGCCATTAACCGCCCTTCAATACCCCAAGTCAATAACCGCCCTCCCACACCCAAGTCATTCACTGCCCTCCAAACCCAAGTCATAATCGCCTCCCAAACCCCAAGCCATTAACCGCCCCTCCCAAACCCAAGTCATTCACTGCCCCTCCCAACCCCAAGTCAATAACCGCCCTCCCAAACCCAAGTCAATAACCGCCCCCCAAACCCCAAGTCATTAACCACCCCTCCAAACCCAAGTCAATAACATCATCCAAACCCCAAGTCAATAACCGCCCTCCCAAACCCATGTCAATAACTGCCCTCCCAAACCCCAAGTCATTAACCACCTCCCAAACCCCAAGTCAATAACCGCCACTCCCAAACCCCAAGTCAATAACCACCCTCCCAAACCCCAAGTCATTAACCACCCCTCCCAAACCCAAGTCAATAACCGCCACTCCCAAACCCAAGTCATCAACCACCCTTCCAAATCCAAAGCCATTAACTGCCCTCCCAAACCCCAAGTCCCTCGACATCCTCCTCCAAACCTGAAGCCTTCAAGCCTCCTCTCCACCTCAACCACCCCCCCCAAAGATCCTCCTTGGTCCCTCCCATCGAAAGTCCACACTCCCCCCAAAGTCTTAGCCTCTCCCTCCCATCTTTGCTCTACCCCGCCCCCTCGAAACCCTAACTCTCTGTCCTTTCCTCTCCTCCCGCTCTTCAAAGTGAAAGGGCGTTCTTACATGGATCATTACATATTGTTCAGGTTTTGGAAACTTACTATGGAGGAGAGCATACATAGACACGTAGGTGACCCGAGGATTAGTTATTTCATTAGTCTTTGTGCAGATAGTGCTTGGCCCCTTGTTTAAGGGTTAGGCCGGGTGGCATGCGTTGGTTAATTCGTGTTTTCCTGGTGTGATGTCTTTCCTTCATCATCCAACTACAGCTTGTTGGACCGTGGAGTTATCTGTGGTCTGCGGCCTGAGGACCGGGTGTTTGAGAGAAACTCGAGTGCTTCCCCTCGTGGCAAGCCCCGGACCCCGTCCCATAAAAATTTGGTGTCTTGGAGTGGGATCTTTCGAACCCTCTGACTCCGTAACAACGGAAGTCAGGATTGTGCAAATTCGAAATTGTGACGGAACGTTATTAGGGTGCAAATTTTAGTTTAAATGTAATTGTGCAGCTTTGTCAGACCAAGGCAAGCAGATCATCCAGGTGGGTTTTGATGAGTTTGAATGGTCCAGGAGAAACCAATGGTCCAGGAGGGCAATATTGAGGAAGGTGATTATTTGCAGGAAAATCCGGTAGTTGGCAGGGCAGAGATGCTGGTAATGCTCGGGGACTCCCACCCCTAAATTTGTCCCTCGGAAAATAAGACGCTCCCTCTGGAGTCCACACCCCAGAGTCGTAGATCGGCCTCATCAGCGCCATTGGAAATGGACCGTTTAGCAAGGATGTTTGATCAAATAATGAGCAGAATGGATGCTGGGCTGACTGAGATAAGGAAGGAAGCTAAGGCTGATATGAAGGTGATGAGCAAGGGCTTTAGGCGTGACATGGAAAAGACGGGCAACAAAATGGATGTGTGTCGAGCTTGGGGGGGGAATAAAGGGTCCAGGGTTTCTTGGAGTGATGAGAGGAATGGATTGTGTGCCGAGTGCGCAGAGAGCGAATGTGACGGAGAGCGTGCCAGGAATGAGTGGTATGGAGTGCATGAGCACCAACACAGATGGGGTAGTGGTTAGCGTGACTGAAAGAGTGACGGGAGGAGTGAGCCCTCCGCAAGCAACAAATTTTTAAAAACAGATGTGTTCTGGTCTCGACCATGGGAAAATTATGAGTTTGGGATCTTCGTCGGCCCCGTGAGGCTCGGCATGCAAAGCACGTCACGTCCGGGGTGTGCGCACAATCCATGCATGGCAAACCGACCAAGCGCGGACGATTACTGGGTTAGATGGCAAACATGGAGGGACCGGCGTGTAAACGCTCCGTGACAGATAAATCACTGAAGCATGGACGGCTAAAGGAAAGGGAACCATTAAAGGGATTTGAGGAATTTTGATTGAATTTTTTTTCCATGGGAATCAGGGTGCGGGGCACGGCATGTGCGATATGCATGGTGCACCAGGCACGAATGGAGATGGCTGGAGCGGCAACAGGACCTTCATGGGACGGCCCGTGTGTGTGGAAGGACTGCAAGTGAGTGTGTGTGGATTGGGAAAGTCCCACGGTGAGAGTGAAAGTCTACCCGCATGAATGTGACGTCTGTGGAGGATACTAGCCATTTGCTTTATAAGGAAGTGTTCATGAGTTTGTAGATCATTTGAATGACATGAAAGTTATCCCAACACTCCTGTCACCGAATGTGATTTCACATGATAGGTAGCTCTTCATCAGTTCTTTCCAGTCCTCTCTCAATGTAAAAGTTTGATTACACGGTACAGAGACATGACATTCTTTTGAATTTACTTCACCATCTCACAAGTAGTATATGCAAGTAGAGATGTACACTCAAAGTACACTTCCCCCATGCCAAATAAATAAATAACAAATCCTCCAGGGGCACCACATTGCCGGGGAGCCTTCGGCACCGGGCGATGCTGCCGTGCGGTACGTGGAGACGAAATTGGGAAGGAGCGGCGCACAATGATTGATTGATTAATTGCAAAATTAAAATAAATAAATAATAATCGTAAAATGATTAATTTCTTAATCAATTGGCTAATAGTATTCCAAAACCACCTTTGTTTCATCCGAATCTGTAACTTTTTCAAAATGATGTAATCACTGTAAGGACGAAGGACAGCAACAGTGGCGAGTTTGAGGTGAAGGTGGTAGTGCATCATGGGTCAGTAGTATGTCCACTACTGTTTGTAGTTGTGATGGAGGTGCTGGCTCGGAGGGTAAAGGAGGATTTACCGTGAGAGTTGTTGTCTGCGGATGATTTGGTGTTGATGCGGAGAGAAGGGATGGACTGAAGGAGAAGATGAACAAGTGGAAGAAATGTATGGAGACAAAAGGTTTGAAGGTGAACATCGGAAAGACGAAGGTGATGGCAAGTGGTAAAGCGTGTGGTGAGGTGGAAAGGACTGGGAAGTGGTCGTGTGCTGTGTGCAGGAAGGGTGTCGGAGTGAACTCCATCCAGTGTACAATGTGCGCCGAGTGGGTTCATCGAAAATGTCGTGGTGTGAGAGGGTCATTAACCAGTGTGGCAGCTACATTCAAGTGTAAGGTGTGCATAGAAGGAGTTGCAGATGGAGGAAATGGGGGATCTTGGAGATGGCGTGAAGTTGGAAGGTGTGACAACATTTTGCTATCTCGGAGACATGCTGAATTGGGAAGGTGGATCAGACTCTCCGACGGTTGCTGGAGTGAGATGTGCATGGAAGAAGTTTCGGGAACTGAGTGGCGTGCTGACGAGGAGGGGAGTGTCGTTGAAGGAGGAAGGGAAATGATGACTTGCGAAAGATGATGGGAATAGAGTCTGTGATGGATGTTGTGAAGAGAAACAGGTCGAGATGGTTGGGTCATGTGTTGAGGAGGGTTGAAGGAGACTATGTAAGAAGAGTGTTGGAAATGAGTGTAGTAGGAAGTAGAGGATGGGGAAGACCGAGAAAGACTTGGCTAAAGGTGGTGGAAGAAGAAATGCGGGTAAGGGGGGTTAACAAGGGGAGATGCAGAAAATAGGGCGAAGCGGAGAAGATTGTCATGGGGCCCGCAAGGCTAACCCCCGC
The DNA here is from genome assembly GCA_035128595.1 of Eptatretus atami. Classification (NCBI taxonomy): domain Eukaryota; kingdom Metazoa; phylum Chordata; class Myxini; order Myxiniformes; family Myxinidae; genus Eptatretus; species Eptatretus atami. The sequence goes on along the minus strand of CM068957.1, from coordinate 3,365,688 downwards.
TCGAAGCAGGGAAAATGGCCTTAAAATACCTGTTGTTGTTGTTGTTATAATCGAAAAATGAATAATTAATCGGTTAATTAATTTATCAAAAACAAAAAAAAAGGAGTTTTTTGCCAAAGCGCATCTTCACTTTTGTCCCCAAATTTCAGATTCTTAGCTCAATGGATGGCTGAGATATCGCCTGGACAAATAAGAAAGAAAGAAAGAAAGAAAGAAAACTGAGTAACAACGGAGTACTCCCTTCCTCCGGCACCTGGCAATGACGTCATGCATCACCTGGATATGGAATTGGGAAGGAGCGGTGTACAATGTGTATGCAGCACACTGTTAAGTGGAAAGAGGGGAGAAGGTGGGGAATCCATAGCTAGACTGTGGTAAGTGTGGTGTGGTCCATGTGTTTCGAGTAGGTTAGATTGCCATGTAATGTAACAGGGACCTGTCAGAGTAAGTCGTTTTGTTACATGTGATGCTGAGGTGGCAGCGTATGTAATTTATAGACAGGGGAGACAGATTCATGTTTGTATCTGCAAAACCTCAGTGTGGGCCAGCCATGTTGGCACAGTGTGTTGTGGAGCCGGAAGTGGCGATGGAAATTTATTTTTATGCGAGCCGCCCTGTCGGTGGGACGGCTCAGAGGAGAACTCCACCGAAGAGGAAGAAGACAACTCCAGTCAACGAGAGAGAATCAAGAGAGGCTTGTGTTGAAGGAGGTCAAGGAAGTGCTCCACAGAGGAGCTTGTGAGGCAGAGATTATTGTGGTTCACTTTGCAAAAGTTTTGGGATAGACCCAAGCTGGTATCACCCTGCCTTGAGTGAGGAGAAGAAAGACCTCAGCAGTTGGAGGAGAAAGAGAAAGTGCTGACCAGGAGGCCTCGTTGGGGAAAAGGACAAAGACGACAACGTCGCCTGGTTGAAGGTCTACTCATCGCTGGTCCTGCTCGTGGCTGTGTTATTTTGTCTTTGGACACCATCATCACTGGCTCTTGTCTCGCTCCTGGTTTCTTAAAGCGGACTTCATCGAGTCCTCCATCCACCCGGCGCATCGTAGAGAAAAAGGACGTCTCACCTGCATTATTGTCTTGTTGTATGAGTGCGATCGCGGCGCCCAGTTGGTTCGGTTTTGCGTTTTATTTCTCCGTCTTGTATATAAGTTTGTGTGTTCCCATTTACCTCTTTGCGTCTTTTGACTCGCTTGGTTTGTTCCGTTTATGATAGCTTCTTGTCGACCCTCTTCCCTGAACTTTGATTTTCAAATAAACCCTTTAAATGGTAAGAAAACGTGTTTCAGTCATTTGCTTTCCATGTGTGCTTGCCGTCGATTTGGGCTAATTTTGGCGACCATGGGGAATGATGACGTAAAGTAGAGTGATTGTTGAATGCAGCACCATAAGATACCATTTGCACCATCTCTCGGGATGAAAGGTCCCGGCTCTGAGGAATCCTGTATGAACGGGTACACGAGCACGACAATATGTATCCCCTGCTTTTGTTGGTAAGCTCAATACTATGCTGAGTATAAAGTTTTGGGTTGTAATAACATGATTGTTTTACATTTAACTTTTTCCCAGATTGCTGTGACCAAAGCTAATGGACAATAAAATTAGTCAGGAGGATGGAGAGCAGTCAGGGGCATCAATGTCATCTTCACCTCTAATCACAGACTGGCCTATCTGCACCCTGTGCCAGGTCAACAGGGAACCCCTGCAGCGTCCAGCAGATCGTCTGCGTCCCAAATCAGGATCTAGTTATTCAATCAACACTTTCAGGCAATCTTCACAGATTCCATCATCTGGGCTCGATGACCATGACTGTCAATTTGTCTGGACCTGATGAAGGGGATGACATTGAAGAAACTTTTGAAAAAACGAAGAGCCTGCTTTCACAAGTCATGCATAACTGAAGTTTAAAACAACAAAATTGAAGAGGGTAGAAAGGAAACGCGTGCCAGCAGTCGAAGACGATGACTCTGCTGGAACTTGAACCAAATTCATGAGAAAACAAACGTTTGGTACAGCCACAGAAGCAGCCTGTTTCCTGTGCGACTCTGAGTCACCACGAAGGGACATAGTAGTGGGGCAACTTAGCTAAATATAGCATAACAATTGTGCATTTTGTGAGGAAAGCACCAAATTTGGCACTCTAGTAGCCTATCATATTATGAACAGATTTGGATATTGGGCCATCTCAAATTCAGCCGCTGATGGCTGTGGCAGCCATTTTCCACTGCCATCAAAAATTTTGAGATGCCCAATATCCAAATCTGTTCATAATATGATAGGCTACTAGTGTGCCAAATTTGGTGCTTTCCTCACAAAATGCACAATTGTTATGCTAAGTTGCCCCACTATAGGGAAGGAATCAACTTTTAAACTGGACTCTCGTCGATGAATGTGTGCAATGCAGCTGCAGGACAAAAAACGTCGAGCCAAGCTCAGTGCAGGGGATTTAATTGCCCAAGAAGCTAAATGTCATCCCAAGTGCCAAATCAAACTTTATAGAAAGGCAAAGTCCCAGTGTCAGGTGAAGAAGGAAAGTGTAAAAGACTGCGTGAAGAAATGGATTTGTGTTTGCAGAGTTAACAGATTCTACGGAAGACTGTCGAGTCGAAGAGAAAATTCAAGTCTTCAAACTAGCTCAGCTGACGAAGCTCGATGCGCAATCTTTTAGACAATTGGGCATGCAAGAACACTACCAGGTTCACAGTCCCAGACTGAAGAATAGGCTGCTTGCCTATTTCCCTGATCGACAGGCTCACCTGGAAGGTAGAGATGTACTCTCGTCTTCAGTAACCACTTAGGCAATGCATTAAGAGAAGCATACTCTGAAAGCTATGATGATGAAGCCATCCATCTCGCTAAAGCAGCCAAAATTGTTTGCAGAGACTCGTTTGAAATTCAGTATTGTTTCTCGGGCTCATTTGACATTGACTGCCAATATGAAAGTGTACCACAATCTCTTGTAACATTGGTTCTCATGATCTGGCAAGGTCCAAGCCTAAAAAGTGACAATGCCGCAAAGAATCAAGCAGCACTCTCAATTACTCAGATTCCCTTGGCTACAACAGCTTAAAATAGAGTGAGCAAGAGAAAGTACAGATTCAACCGCCATGTTAGAGAGAGGAGAGAGAGAGAGAGAGAGAGAGGAGGAGAGAGGAGAGAGAGAGAGAGAGAGAGAGAGACACAGACACAGACACAGACACAGACACAGAAACAGACCTTGCGAGGAGACCTTGCCTACATTGCTTTGAGGACTTGTCAATGTCCAGAGATAGGAGACCAAATGTAGATGTCATCATAATTGATGGTGCAGCAGTTGTGGACATGCTGAAGCCAGAAATAAGCAAGACCTTTGGATCATATGCCAATGAGGTTTTCTTGCCTTTCATCCAGAGGCAGCTTCAAAGTGTAACAAATCATGTGGACATTGCCTGGACCAGTGCTGGTCAGATAGATTGAAGAACTCTTCAAGAGAAAGCAAAGGGAAAGGCATGTGGTGACGAGTGGAGGTAGGGATTGCTCTTCCAGGGAACTGGGCAAGTTTTCTTCAAGTGAATGACAACAAGACACGGCTGTTCAGTTTTTTGTCAGAACAGATCATCAATATTGACAGCCCTGAAAGCAGATATTAAGTACAGTAGGCACTAATGTCTGCTGAAAGCACTCATGTAATACACCTGCGCTTTCACAATGCAACCATGAAGAGGCACACACCAGAATTATGGTTCATTTGGCAGATGCCTCTTGTCACTATGAGAGAATACTCATAAAAACTGTTGACACAGAAGTTATGCCTGGTGTTGGCTTAATGGTTAGGGTGGTGGATTTGGGATCCTAGGATCCTAAGTTGAAATCTCACTCGGTTGTTGAGTTAATACAAGGTGGGGTTGACTCTGCCTGCCATCCTTCTGAGGTTGGCAAAATGAGTGCCAGCTTGCTGGTATCCTGTGTCGGAGTGGCGACCCGTCCAGGATTGTGCCCGACAGCCAAGGAGACTGCTTAGGCAGCAACAACACTCGACACAGAGTATGGTCTCAATGGATGGATGGATGGACACAGAAGTTGTTGTTCTGTCTGTGGCTGCAATGGCCCATTGTCTAGTTGCAGAGCTATGGGTGGTGTTTGGTGCTGGTAAACATTTTTGATGCATTGCCATGCATGAAATTGCACAGTCACTTGAGCCACAGAGATCAAAGTGTCTGCCAATTTTTCAGAGCTTCACTGGGTGTGATACTGTCTCCTTCAATGGAATCGGCAAAACGAAAGCATGGCAGGTTTGGCAAGGGTACTCTGATGTCACTACTAATTTTTTGAAGCTCACCTGTGCTCTAGCTGATATTTTAGATGCTGATATAGCTGTCGTCGAACATTCTGTCGTATTGCTGTACGATAGAACGAGTGATCAGCTGGATGTAAATTGAGCTCAGATGCAGCTGTTTGTGCAGAAACGCAGATCCTTAGACTACATTCCACCTACAAGTGCAGCACTGTTGCAACATCTCATTCAGGCAGTTCATTAAGGAGGCCATATTTGGGGGTAGGCATTTACTCCAGACCTTGAAATTCCAGAGCTGAGCAAGCAAATGGGGATGGAGAAGAGATTCCACTGGAAAATATGTCTCTTAATGGACTTCACCACCCCAAGCCTCACACTCATGCCAGGAGCTGCTGCACTGTCGATGCTAAAAAGGATGCAGATGGAACTGAGATGCCAGATGTGTCCGGTGCTGGGAGATAATTAATGCTGTTTTTAGCGAAGAAATTGATATATTCATCAGATAAAGGAGTAGCATTTCTGCAATGAACAAGAAAGTAAATATATTTCTTACCAATTATCAATGTTCATCTATTTGAGACAGTATTCATGGATCAAAATGCATATATGTCTGCTACACATGTGTCTGCTACACATGTAGGCTGATGACAGAATTCATGTATCTTTCTTTGTTTGGGTCGATATATCTCAGTAACCTTCAGGTACATTCATCCAGGAATACTGGTTAGATGTTGTGAAACCTTCAAAACCCTTTTTTTTTATTCTTTCTGAAGCATTTTCAAATGATTTAAAGCTTCTAAGACAGAGAAACTGCCAATGTTGAAATGATAACTTCGTCGCAGAGGCAGCCATTTTGAATGATGCTGTAAAAACATGTTTAAAGCCATTTCTGCAAGTGGCTCCCTCTCTTTAATTGATATATAAATAAATACCTATCATGGTGTTAAATTTTTCGCTTATTGCATAATTTGCATGATTTTGCGACATAACTGATGTCCTAGTGCGGAATCGAGTCCCCTGGGAATTAGATGGCCCATCCAGGGCCGGGGCAGAAAGGGGACAGGACATGGCGAATGGTGGGGGATGGGGAGGGGATCCCTAGTCTGTTCCTTTCTGTCCCTGCTCTCACTCCCCGAGACAAATTCCCACCCCTCATTTTTTCCCCCTCCGGGTGGCTGAGTTGATGGCAATTAACAAAGTAGACAATGGTTAGGATTGTCATTATTAGATCCTCGTGGAGGATCTCTAAGTGTTACTCACGTTGTTGTTCTTGTGGACTTTTTGTTTCACAGCCTACAGTTTCCATCGAAACTTCCTGAAACTTGGCATATATATGTAAAATTACCCTGCGCAGACAGTAACCATCTCCGATTTTGAAAATTCCTCCCCAAAAAAAGTTATGACGTCAAAATATATCCGCTAATGGAAATCGCCTAAAAAATTATCTCCAAAACTAAGCAAGCTTTTGAATTCTGTTTGCGGGAATCGAACAGGGCATTAGCAAAGATTAATTACCGCACATATGATACATCACTATGACGTCATATCAATTTTTATGACGTCATTCCTATTTTTTGACACTTTTTGTTTCACAACCAGAGTTTTCATTCCATCTTTGGAAACTTGCCATGTATATGCAGAAAGCCCACGCGCAGGCAGTAACCATCTCCGATTTTGAAATTCTTCCTAGAAAAAAAGTTGACGTCATAATATCGCCGCTAATGGAAATCGCCTATACCATTATCTCCGAAACTAGGCAAGCTGTTTGAATTTTGTTTGCGGGAATCAAGCTGGGCATTAGCACAGACATTTATCGCAAACCTGATACATCACAATGACGTCATATTCGTTTTATGACGTCATCATTAAAAGGACGAGGATCTTAGCTCATTCGAGCTTGTTTTGCTTAGTGATATTTTTGATTTTAGTTGAATTTATTATTGCCCAGATTCTTGTTTTTGATTTACTGTTATTGTCTTGTTTTGATTATTGTTTTGATTATTGTTTTGATTTTTTAGCGAGGACACTTGCAGTTCGAATGTACAGAAAAGCAGGAAATTTGAGATTTTGAGATTTGTTTTGCCGTATTTATTTATTTGTATGCCGTATTTATTTGCTTTTGTTTTGTTTGAAAAGAAAGTGTATCTTTGTTTTACACTACATCTAAGTTTGCTTTTGTTTTGTTTTAAATAAACTGTACCAAATTTCCTGGTTAGGAAATTATAAATATAATATATTATAAACATAAATTATAAATATAATAAACTTCATTAACACTCCAAGTAAGCAAGCAAGAAAAACAACCATGAGACAGTCTTTTACGTCCGACTGTGCACAAATCCTCTCAACAATGCGAAAGCCATCCCCTTGTTACTGATTTGGTTTGACTATTGTTTTGATTTCTGGCCTTTGTTTTTCTCAACTAGGTTTTATTTTTTTCACCATTTTTTGTATTCGAAAAAGTCTTCGGCGATAAAGCTGAACTTTGTACGTTGATCGATTTCTTTTTGATTGTGTTGTGCAGAGTGACAGTGCGGGTACTTTTGCCGTGTCTCGCCACGTCTTACAAACGAATATCCAAGCAGCTTGAAGAGTGCTTGCCAAGTGACTTAAGCACTCAAGCAAGCACACCAATGAAATGGTTGATAAGGAACGGCTGATTTGGCAAGTGATAACAAGCTTATTGGTAATGGGACAAACCTACAAAAACCCAAAATATCGCTGATTTATTAAAATTTTCATATTTCACTCCAGATTTCAAAAGCTATTTAGTCCACTTGATCCGATCCTCAAAAACGAAATGATATTTCGATTATATACTTTAATTAGATGTCTTATATTGACCTTTAATTAGTTATATAATTTAAATAAATCGATCATATTTCCATTATATACGTACAAAGGGAGTGAAATGGGGTTTTGCCCCAAATATTGGTATTTTATTCAAAAATCTTCTTCTCAGAAACCACCAGACAGATCCAGACCAAACTTGCCACGAAGCATCAGGACCATGCCCTAACCTTAAGTTATGCTCCTCATGGCCATATCTCCCCTCGAAAGGGGGCGATGGCCTCCCTCCCCGAAACCCTAATTTTCACCAAACCATATTTTTTCTCACAAACTACATTCCGATATGGACCAAATTTGGTACGATACATCAAAACAGTAAGTTCTCATGAGGTGTTGCTCCCCATCCGGATCCACCCCCTATAAGAGGCTGAAAGGGAGGGGGGTGGGGGTTCACAAATTCACGTAATTTATTTTAAAATCTTCTCAGAAACCGATGGCGAAATGCAGACCAAACTCTTCATGAAACATAAGAACCATACCGTTAACTTAAGTAGTGCTCCCCATGACCATACCACTTCAGGAAGCAGAGCCATGTCCCCTTTCCCCTTCGGCCGTGAAGATTTAAGTTGTGGGGTAGCTTTGGTGTCAGTACGACAGTACTCAAACCATTATCTAAATAAATATTTTCAAGTGTTTGTGTACTTGTTTGTGCGTTTGTATGTTATACATTCATGGCCATACCATAGCACCTGGAGGCCCCAAATTTTTGGTTTGGGTACTTCAGAATCTGGGCAAGGTTATAAGCTACCCCACGTTGGCCTGGGCATCCAATTTTGATGCGACAAAAGGAGCACTATAAAGTGTACATTGGGAAGTGGGGAACAGGCAGTGCTGCTGCTGGCCCACAGGAAAAAGGTAACCACAATGAGGCCAACAAGTACATCACTTTTGAATGTCCAACAAATGCAGAAAATACTGCCAGGAAAACCTCAGCCAGCCACGCAGCAACAGGTATCACCTTGAATATTATTTACAGTTTTGGTCACCACACCTCAGGAAGGACGTTGCTGCCATAAAGACGGATTAGCACAGTGCTACGAGATTGATTCTGGGCCGAGCTAGACTCAGCTATGAGGAGAGGCTGAAGGAGACACACCTTGTTTTCGTTCTTTTTTGTATATCACAAAGAGAGAATTTTTTTGTATATCATTCCTACCTTGTTTACTGTTCTTTTTTGTATATTCATTCCTACCTTGTTTACTTCTTTTGTTTTATAAGTCTTCCTTACCTTTTTATCATCTTTTGTATGTTCCTTTGTAAATATCTTACATTTTACGTTCTTTTGTATACATTCCTACCTTGTTTACGATTCTTTTTGTATATCATTCCTACCTTGTTTACATTCTTTTTGTATATCATTCTCCATTGTGCTTTCTTTTTGTAATATCCTACCTTGTACATTTTTTTTGTATTCATTCCTACCTTGTTTACTTCTTTTTTGTATATCATTCCTACCTTGTTTACATCTTTTTTTGTATTCATTCACCTTTTACGTTCTTTTTGTATTAGTCATTCCTACCGTGTTACTTCTTTTTGTATATCATTCCTACTGTTTACTCTTTTTTTTTATATCTCCCACTTGTTTTAATTCTTTTTTGTATATCATTCCTACTTTTGTTATCTTTTTGTAATCATTCCAACCTTGTTTACTTCTTTTTGTATATCATTCCTACCTTGTACTTACTTCTTTTTGTATATCATTCCTACCTTGTTTCATTCTTTTTGTATATCATTCCTACCTTGTTTACTTCTTTTGTATTCATTCCTACCTTGTTTTACTTTCTTTTTTGTATATCATTCCTACTTGTTACTTTCTTTTTGTATATCATTCCTACCTTGTTTACTCTTTTGTATATCATTCCTACCTTGTTTACTTCTTTTGTATATCATTCCTACCTTGTTTACATTTTTTTGTATATCATTCACTTGTTTACATTCTTTTTGTATATATTCCTATTGTTTACATTCTTTTTTGTATATCATTCCTACCTTGTTTACATCTTTTTTGTATAATTTCCTACTTGTTTACTTTCTTTTTTGTATATCATTCCTACCTTGTTTACATTCTTTTTGTATATCATTCCTACCTTGTTTACTTTTTGTATATCATTCCACTTGTTTTACATCTTTTTGTGTCATTCCTACCTTGTTACATTCTTTTTTGTATATCATTCCTACCTTGTTTACATTCTTTTTGTAATCATTCCTACTTGTTTACTTCTTTTTTTGTAATCATTCTACCTTGTTTACTTTCTTTTTTGTATATCATTCCTACTTGTTTACTTCTTTTTGTATATATTCCTACCTTGTTTACATTCTTTTTGTAATATCATTCCTACCTGTTTACTTTCTTTTTGTATATCATTCCACTTGTTTACTTCTTTTTGTATATCATTCCTACCTTGTTATTCTTTTTGTATATCATTCCACTTGTTACTTCTTTTTTGTATATCATTCCTACCTTGTTTACGTTTTCTTTTTGTATATCATCCTACCTTGTTTACTTTCTTTTTGTATATCATTCCTACCTTGTTTACGTTCTTTTTTGTATATCATTCCTACTTGTTTACGTTCTCTTTTTTTGTATAATCTTTTCCTACTTGTGTATGTATCTTTACCTCTGCCAATGAAGGTGAAGATTATGTTTTTCACCCATTTCTGTCTGTCTGTTTTGTTTCTTTGTTTGTTGTCCGTTGTTTGTGTACAGGATCTCTTAAAAAGTTGATGACGGATCTGGATGAAATTTTGTGGACAGGTTCGTTGTGTGTGACAAGGCCGAACTGAAC
>CM068957.1:3331737-3345579 GCA_035128595.1 Eptatretus atami | reverse complement strand
TTCCTACTTGTTTACTTTCTTTTTTGTATATCATTCTCCTTGTTTTACTTTTTTTTGTATATCATTCCTACCTTGTTTAATTTTTTTTTGTATATCATTCCTACTTGTATTACTATTCTTTTTTGTATTCATTCCTACCTTGTTTACTTTCTTTTTGTATATCATTCCTCCTTGTTTACATTTTTTTTGTATATCATTCCTACACTTGTTTTACTGTTCTTTTTGTATGTCATTCCGACCTAGTTTTCATTCTTTTTTGTATTCATTCCTACCTTGTTTACTTCTTTTTTGTAATCATTCTACCTTGTTTCATTCTTTTTTTGTATATCATTCTACCTTGTTTACATTCTTTTTTGTATATCATTCCTACCATTGTTTACATTCTTTTTGTATATCATTCCTACCTTGTTTACTTTCTTTTTGTATGTATTCCGACCTAGTTTACATTCTTTTTTGTATGTCATTCTACCTTGTTTACTTTCTTTTTTGTAATCATTCTACCTTGTTACATTCTTTTTGTATATCATTCCTGACCTTATTTACTTTCTTTTTGTATGTCATTCCGACCTAGTTTTACATTCTTTTTTGTATATCATTCTACTTGTTTCTTTCTTTTGTATATCATTTACTTGTTTACTTTCTTTTTGTATATATTCCTACTTGTTTACATTCTTTTTTGTATATCATTCCTACTCTGTTTACTTTCTTTTTTGTATGTCATTCCGACCTAGTTTACATTTTTTTGTATAATCATTCCTACCTTGTTTACTTTTCTTTTTTGTATGTCATTCCGACCTAGTTTACATTCTTTTTTGTATATATTCCTACTTGTTTACTTTCTTTTTGTATGTCATTCCGACCTTGTTTAACATTCTTTTGTATATCTTCCTACTCTTGTTTACATTCTTTTTTGTATCTCTTCCTACCTTGTTTACATTTCTTTTTGTATATATTCCTACTTGTTTACATTCTTTTTTATATAATTCTACTGTTTACATTCTTTTTTATGTCATTCCTACCTTGTTTACTTTTCCTTTTTTGTATATAATTGCTACTTGTTTCTCATTCTTTTTTTGTATATCATTCCTACTTGTTTTCATTCTTTTTTGTATGTCATTCCGCCTTGTTTACATTCTTTTTTGTTATATCATATCCTACCTTGTTTACGTTCTTTTTTGTAATCATTCCTCACCTTGTTTTTCGTTCTTTTTTTGTATATCATTCTACCTTGTTTTTTCTTTTTTGTATATCATTCCTACCTTGTTTACGTTCTTTTTTGTATATCATTCCTACTTGTTTACTTCTTTTTTGTATATCATCCTACTTTTACTTTCTTTTTGTATATATTCCTACCTTGTTTACTTTCTTTTTGTATATCATCCTACCTTGTTTAATTCTTTTTTGTTATATCATTCCTACCTTGTTTACTTTTTTTTTGTATGTCATTCCCGACCTTGTTTACATTCTTTTTTGTATGTCATTCCTACCTTGTTACGTTCTTTTTTTGTAAATCATTCCTACCTTGTTTACTTTTTTTTGTAAATCATTCCTACTTGTTTACTTCTTTTTGTAATCTTCCTACCTGTTTACATTCTTTTTTTTGTATATCAATTCCTACCTTGTTTATACATTCTTTTTTGTATGTCATTCTACCTTGTTACTTTCTTTTTTGTATACATTCTACCTTGTTTACATTCTTTTTTGTATATTCCATTCCTACTTGTTTTCATTCTTTTTTGTATGTAATTTCCAGCCTTGTTTACATTCTTTTTTGTATATCATTCCTACCTTGTTTACATTCTTTTTTGTGTGTCATTTCTCCTGTTGAATTCTTTTTTTGTAAATCATTCCTACCATGTTTACGTTCTTTTTTATATATCCCGACATTGTTTACGTTTTCTTTTTTGTATATAATCCTAACCTTGTTTACGTTTTTTTTTGTACATCATTCCTACTTGTTACGTTCTTTTTTGTATGTCATTCCTACCATGTTTACTTTCCTTTTTGTATATAATTCCTACTTGTTTACATTCTTTTTTGTATATCATTCCTACTTGTTTACATTCTTTTTTTGTGTGTCATTTATCTTGTTTCATTCTTTTTTGTAATCATTCTACCTTGTTTTCGTTCTTTTTGTTATCAATTCCTACTTGTTTACTTTCTTTTTTGTATATCATTCTACCTTGTTCGTTCTTTTTTTGTATATCATTTCCTACCTTGTTTACATTCTTTTTTGTATATCATTCACTTGTTTACTTTCTTTTTTGTATATCATTCCTACCTTGTTTACTTTCTTTTTGTATATCATTCCTACTTGTTTACATTCTTTGTTTGTATAATCATTCCTACCTTGTTTATTTCTTTTTTTGTATTTGTCAATTCCGACCTTGTTTTACATTCTTTTTGTTATGTCATTCCTACCTTGTTTTACGTTTCTTTTTTGTAATCATTCCTACCTTGTTTACTTTCTTTTTTGTAAATCATTCCTACCTGTTTTACTTTTCTTTTGTAAATCATTCTACTTGTTTAATTCTTTTTTTGTATATCATTCCTACTTGTTTACTTTTTTTTGGTATCATTCCTACTTGTTTTACTTTCTTTTTTGTATATAACTCCTTGTTTACATTTCTTTTTTGTATAATCATTCCTCCTTGTTTTCATTTCTTTTTGTATGTCATTTCCGACTTGTTTACATTCTTTTTGTATATCATTCCTACTTGTTTACATTCTTTTTGTGTGTCATTTCTCCTTGTTGACTTCTTTTTTTGTAAATCATTCCTACATGTTTACGTTCTTTTTTTATATCATCCCGACATTGTTTACGTCTTTTTGTATATAATTCTACCTTGTTTAGTTTTTTTTGTACATTCATCTCCTCCTTTGTTTTACGTTCTTTTTTGTATATCATTCCTACTTGTTTACATTCTTTTTTGTATGTCATTCCTACCTTGGTTTACTTTCTTTTTGTATATAATTCTCTACTTGTTTACATTCTTTTTGTTATCATTCCTGCCTTTGTTTACATCTTTTTTGTGTGTCATTTCTCCCTTGTTTACATTCTTTTTTGTAAATCATTCCTACCATGTTTACGTTCTTTTTTTTATATCATCCGACATTGTTTAACGTTCTTTTTTGTATATAATTCCTACTTTTACGTTTTTTGTAATCATTCCTACCTGTTTACGTTCTTTTTGGTATGTCATTCCTACCTTGTTTACTTTCTTTTTTGTATAATAATTCCTACCTTGTTTACATTTCTTTTTTGTATATCATTCTACTTGTTTACATTCTTTTTTGTGTGTCATTTCTCCCTTGTTTACTTCTTTTTTGTAAATCATTCCTACCATGTTTTACGTTCTTTTTTATATCATCCACATTGTTTACGTTCTTTTTTGTATATAATTCCTACTTGTTTTTACTTTTTTTGTACATCAATTCCTACCTTGTTTACTTCTTTTTGTATATCATTCCCTACCTTGTTTACGTTCTTTTTTGTATATAATTCCTACCTTGTTTTACATTTTTTTGTACAATCATTCCTACCTTGTTTACTTCTTTTTTGTATATAATTCCACTTGTTTACTTTTTTTTGTATATACATTCCTACTTGTTTACGTTCTTTTTTGTATATCAATTCCTACCTTGTTTACGTTTTTTTTGTACATCATTCTCCCTACTGTTTTACATTCTTTTTTGTATATATCACTTGTTACGTTTTTTTGTAATCATTCTACCTGTTTACTTCTTTTTTGTATATCATTACCTACCTTGTTTACGTTCTTTTTTTGTATATAATTCCTACTTGTTTACGTTTTTTTTGTACTATCATTCCTCCTTGTTTTTCATTTTTTTTGTATATAATTCCCCTTGTTTACTTTTTTTTGTATACTATTCCTACCTTGTTTACTTCTTTTTTGTATACTAATTCCACCTTGTTTACGTTTTTTTGTAATCATTCCTACTTGTTTACTCTTTTTGTATATATTCCTACCCTGTTTTACGTTTTTTTTTTGTATCATTCCTACTGTTTACTTCTTTTTGTATATAATTCCCACCTTGTTTACGTTTTTTTTTTGTTATATAATTCCTACCTTGTTTACGTTTTTTTTTGTATATAATTCCTACCTTGTTTAACGTTTTTTTTTGTACATCATTCCTACCTTGTTTACATTCTTTTTTGTATTATTCCACCTTGTTTACTTTTTTTTGTAATCATTCCTACTTGTTTACTTCTTTTTTGTATATAATTCCCACTTGTTTACACGTTTTTTTTTGTAATCATTCCTACCTTGTTTACATTCTTTTTTTATATAATTCCACCTTGTTTACTTTCTTTTTGTAACATCATTCCTATTGTTTTACGTTTCTTTTTTGTATATCATTCCTACCTTGTTTATTTCTTTTTTGTATATCAATTCCTACCTTGTTTCATTCTTTTTTGTATATCATTCCTACCTTGTTTACATTCTTTTTGTGTGTCATATCTTCTTGTTTACATTCTTTTTTGTAATAATTCCTACCATGTTTAACTTCTTTTTTTTATATCATCCTACTGTTTTACTTCTTTTTTGTATATCATTCCTACCTGTTTACTTTCTTTTTGTATATCATTCTACTTGTTTACATTCTTTTTTGTAAACATTCCTACCTGTTTACTTCTTTTGTATATCATCTCTACCTTGTTTACTTCTTTTTTGTATATATTCCTACCTGTTTACGTTCTTTTTTGTATGTATTCCCTACCTTTTTACTCTCTTTTTGTATTCATTCTACTTGTTTACATTCTTTTTTGTATGTCATTCGACCTTGTTTACATTCTTTTTGTATATCATTCCCTACCTTGTTTACTTCTTTTTTTGGAATCATTCCTACTGTTTACTTTCTTTTTGTAAATCTTCGCTCTTGTTTACTTTCTTTTTTGTATATATTCCTACCTTGTTTATTCTTTTTTGTATATCATTCCTACTTGTTTACTTTCTTTTTGCTATCCATTCCTACCTGTTTACATTCTTTTTTGTAAATCATTCCTACTGTTTACTTTCTTTTTGTATATCATTCCTACCTTGTTTACTTTCTTTTTTGTATATCATTCCTACCTTGTTTACGTTCTTTTTGTATGTCATTCACCTTTTTTACTTTCTTTATGTATACTCATTCTACCTTGTTCGTTCTTTTTGATATCATTCTACCTTGTTACTTCTTTTTTGTATAATCATTCCTACATTGTTTACTTTCTTTTTTGTATACTCATCTACCTTGTTTACTTCTTTTTGTATATCATTCCTACCTTTTTACATTTCTTTTTGTATATCATTCCTACCTTGTTTACTTCTTTTTTGTATATCATTCTACCTTGGTTACGTATTCTTTTTGTGTGTCATTTCTCCTTGTTTACTTCTTTTTTGTAAATCATTCCCTACTTGTTTTACGTTCTTTTTTGTATATCATTCCTACCTTGTTACTTCTTTTTTGTTTCATTTCTCACTTGTTTACATTCTTTTTTGTTTAATCATTCCTACCTGTTTACTTCTTTTTTGTATATCATCCCTACTTGTTTACATTCTTTTTTGTATCATTCCTACCTTGGTTTTACTTTTCTTTGTTGTCATTTCTTCTTTGTTTACGTTCTTTTTTGTAAATCATTCCTACCTTGTTTAACGTTCTTTTTTGTATATCATTCCTACCTTGTTTACATTCTTTTTTGTAATCATTCCTACCTTGTTTACTTCTTTTTTGTATATCATTCTACCTTGTTTACTTTCTTTTTTTGTATATCATTCCTACCTTGTTTACTTTATTCTTTTTCTGTGTGTCATTTCTCCTCTTGTTTACATTCTTTTTTGTATAATCATTCCTACCTTGTTTTACGTTTTTTTTTTGTATATCATTCCTACTTGTTTACATTCTTTTTGTAATCATTCCTACCTGTTTACTTTCTTTTTGTATATCATTCCTCCTGTTTACTTCTTTTTTTTTATATCATCCTACCTTGTTTAACGTTCTTTTTGTATGTCATCCTACCTTTTACTTTCTTTTTGTATATCATTCTCACTTGTTTACTTCTTTTTGTATGTCATTCCGACCTTGTTTACTATCTTTTTTGTATATCTTCTACTTGTTTCACGTTCTTTTTTGTATAATCATTCTCACCTTGTTTACTTTTCTTTTTTTGTATAATCATTCTACCTTGTTTACTTTCTTTTTTGTATATATTCTACCTTGTTTAATTCTTTTTTGTATATCATTTCCTACCTTGTTACTTTCTTTTTTGATATCATTTCCTACTTGTTTACATCTTTTTTGTAATCATTCCAACCTTGTTTACTTTTTTTTTTGTATATCATTCCTACTTGTTTACTTTCTTTTTTGTATATCATTCCTACCTTGTTTACGTTCTTTTGTATGTCATTCCTACCTTGTTTACTTTCTTTTGTATATCATTCCTACCTGTTTTCTTCTTTTTTGTATATCATTCCTACCTTGTTTACTTTCTTTTTTGTATATCATTCCTACCTTGTTTACGTTCTTTTTTGTATATCATTCCTACCTTGTTTACATTCTTTTGTATATCATTCTACCTTGTTTACTTTCTTTTGTATATCATTCCTACCTTGTTACTTTCTTTTTGTATATCATTCCTACCTGTTTACATTCTTTTTTGTATATCATTCCTACCTTGTTTACTTTCTTTTTATGTATTCATTCCGACCTTGTTACATTCTTTTTTGTATTCATTCCTACCTTGTTTACGTTCTTTTTTGTAATCATTCCTACCTTTGTTTACTTTCTTTTTTGTAAATCATTCCTACCTTGTTTACTTTCTTTTTTTGTAATATTCCTACTTGTTTACATTCTTTTTTGTAATCATTCCTACCTTGTTTACATTCTTTTTTTGTATGTCATTCCTACCTTGTTTACTTCTTTTTTGTATATCATTCCTACCTTGTTACATTTCTTTTTGTAATCATTCCTACCTTGTTTACGTTCTTTTTGGTATATCATTCCACCTTGTTTACTTTCTTGTTTGTAATCATTCCTACCTTGTTTACATTCTTTTTGTATATCTTTCCTACCTTGTTACTTCTTTTTTGTATATCTTCCTACCTTGTTTACATTCTTTTTTGTATATCATTCCTACCTTGTTTTCATTCTTTTTTGTATGTCATTCCTAGACTGTTTACATTCTTTTTGTTATTATTCCACCTTGTTTACGTTCTTTTTTTTAATCATTCTACCTTGTTTTGTTCTTTTTTGTATATCTTCCTACCGTTGTTTACTTTCTTTTTTGTATATCATTCCTACTTGTTTACTCTTTTTGTATATCATTCCTACTTGTTTACATTCTTTTTTGTATATCATTCCTACCTTGTTTACTTTCTTTTTTGTATATCATTCCTTACCTTGTTTACTTTCTTTTTTGTATATCATTCCTACCTTGTGTTATCATTCTTTTTTGTAATATTCATTCCTACCTTGTTTACTTTCTTTTTGTATGTCATTCCGACCTTGTTTACATTCTTTTTTGTATTCATTCCTACCTTGTTTACGTTCTTTTTTGTAATCATTCCTACCTTGTTTACTTTCTTTTTTGTAAATCATTCCTACCTTGTTTACTTCTTTTTTGTAATCATTCCTACCTTGTTTACTTCTTTTTTGTATATCATTCCTACCTTGTTTACATTCTTTTTTTGTATGTCATTCTACTTGTTTACTTTCTTTTTGTATATATTCCTACTTGTTTACATTCTTTTTTGTATATCATTCCTACCTTGTTTATATTCTTTTTTGTATATCATTCCTACCTTGTTTACATTCTTTTTGTATATCATTCCTACCTTGTTTACATTCTTTTTGTGTGTCATTTCTCCTTGTTACTTCTTTTTTGTAATCATTCCTACCTTGTTTACGTTCTTTTTTTATATCATCCCGACATTGTTTACTTCTTTTTTGTATATCATTCCTACCTTGTTTACGCTTTTTTTTGTATCATCATTCCTACCTTGTTTACTTCTTTTTGTATGTCATTCTACCTTGTTTACTTCTTTTTTGTATATCAATTCCTACCTTGTTTACATTCTTTTTTGTATATCATTCCTACCTTGTTTACATCTTTTTTGTGTGTCATTTCTACCTTGTTTACATTCTTTTTTTGTAAATCATTCCTACCTTGTTTACCTTCTTTTTTTATATCATCCCGACATTGTTACTTCTTTTTTGTATATCATTCTACCTTGTTTACGTTTTTTGTAATCATTCCTACCTTGTTTACGTCTTTTTTGTATATCATTCCTACTTGTTTACTTCTTTTTTGTATTCATTCCTCCTTGTTTACTTTCTTTTTTGTTATATTCCTACCTTGTTTACATTCTTTTTGTATATCATTCCTACCTTGTTTATTCTTTTTGTTGTCATTTCTCCTTGTTTACTTTTTTTTGTATATCATTCCTACCTTGTTTACATTCTTTTTTGTATGTCATTCACCTGTTTACTTTCTTTTTGTATATCATTCCTACCTTGTTTACATTCTTTTTTGTATATCATTCCTACCTTGTTTAATTTTTTTTTATATCATCCGACTTGTTTACTTTTTTTGTATATCATTCCTACCTTGTTTACGTTCTTTTTTGTATATCATTCTACCTTGTTTACATTCTTTTTGTATATCATTCCACCTTGTTTACTTTCTTTTTGTATATCATTCCTACCTTGTTTACTTCTTTTTTGTATTATCATTCCTACCTTGTTTACGTTCTTTTTTGTATTCATTCCTACCTTTTTACTTTCTTTTTTGTAATCATTCCTACCTTGTTTTACATTCTTTTTTGTATTTCATTCCACCTTGTTTCATTCTTTTTTGTATATTCATTCCTACTTGTTACTTTCTTTTTTGTAATCATTCCTACCTTGTTTACTTCTTTTTTGTAATTCATTCCTACCTTGTTACTACTTTCTTTTTTGTATATCATTCCTACCTTGTTTACTTCTTTTTTTGTATATCATTCCTACCTTGTTTACTTTCTTTTTTGATATCATTCCTACCTTGTTTACATTCTTTTTTGTAATCATTCCACCTGTTTACTTTCTTTTTGTATATCATTCCTACCTTGTTACTTTCTTTTTGTATATCATTCCTACCTTGTTACGTTCTTTTTTGTATTCTTCCTACCTTTTTACTTTTTTTTGTATATCATTCCTACCTTGTTTACATTCTTTTTGTATGTAATTCCACCTTGTTTACATTTCTTTTTTTTGTATATCATTCCTACCTTGTTTACGTTCTTTTTGTAATCATTCCTACCTTGTTTACTTTCTTTTTTGTATATCATTCCTACCTTGTTTACTTCTTTTTTGTATATCATTCCTACCTTGTTTACATTCTTTTTTGTATATCATTCCTACCTTGTTTACTTTCTTTTTTGTAATCATTCCTACCTTGTTTACTTTCTTTTTTGTATATCATTCCTACCTTTTACATTCTTTTTTGTATTCATTCCACCTTGTTTACATTCTTTTTGTTATCATTCCTACCTTGTTTACGTTTTTTTGTAATCATTCCTACCTTGTTTACTTTCTTTTTTGTAAATCATTCCTCCTTGTTTACTTTCTTTTTTGTATATCATTCCTACCTTGTTTACTTCTTTTTTGTATATCATTCCTACCTTGTTTACTTTCTTTTTTGTATTCATTCCTACCTTGTTTACTTCTTTTTTGTATTCATTCCTACCTTTTTACTTTTTCTTTTTTGTATATCATTCCTACCTTGTTACATTCTTTTTGTAAATCATTCCTACCTTGTTTACTTCTTTTTTGTATATCATTCCTACCTTGTTTACTTTCTTTTTGTATATCATTCCTACCTTGTTTATTCTTTTTGTATTCAATTCTACCTTTTTACTTTCTTTTTTGTATATCATTCCTACCTTGTTTCATTCTTTTTTGTATTCATTCCACCTTGTTTACATTCTTTTTGTATATCATTCCTACCTTGTTTACGTTCTTTTTTGTAAATCATCCTACCTTGTTTACTTTCTTTTTTTGTAAACATTCCTACCTTGTTTACTTTCTTTTTTTGTATATCATTCCTACCTTGTTTATTTCTTTTTGTATATCATTCCTACCTGTTTACTTTCTTTTTTGTATATCATTCCTACCTTGTTTACTTTCTTTTTTGTATATCATTCCTACCTTGTTTACTTTATTTTTGTATATCATTCCTACCTGTTTACTTCTTTTTTGTATATCATTCCTACCTTGTTTACTTCTTTTTTGTATATCATTCCTACCTTGTTTACTTTTTTTTGATATATTCCTACCTGTTACTTTCTTTTTTGTATTATTCCTACTTGTTTACTTTCTTTTTTTGTATATCATTCCTACCTTGTTTACTTTTCTTTTTTTGTATATCATTCCTACCTTGTTTACATTCTTTTTTGTATGTCATTCACCTTGTTTACATTCTTTTGTATATCATTCACTTGTTTACATTCTTTTTTGTATTCATTTCCTCCTTGTGTATTTCTTTTTGTATATCATTCCTACCTTGTTTACTTTCTTTTTGTATATCATTCCTACCTTGTTTACTTCTTTTTTGTATATCATTCCTACCTTGTTTAC
The DNA here is from genome assembly GCA_035128595.1 of Eptatretus atami. Classification (NCBI taxonomy): domain Eukaryota; kingdom Metazoa; phylum Chordata; class Myxini; order Myxiniformes; family Myxinidae; genus Eptatretus; species Eptatretus atami. The sequence goes on along the minus strand of CM068957.1, from coordinate 3,334,965 downwards.
GTTCTTTTTGTATATCATTCCTACCTTGTTTTTATTTCTTTTTTGTAAATCATTCTACCTTGTTACTTTCTTTTTTTGTATATCATTCCTCCTTGTTTACATTCTTTTTTGTATTCATTCTACCTTGTTTACATTTCTTTTTTGTATATAATTCCTACCTTGTTTACTTCTTTTTGTATATCATTCCTACCTTGTTTACATTCTTTTTTGATATTCATTCTACTTGTTTACTTTCTTTTTGTAATCATTCTACCTTGTTTACTTTCTTTTTTGTATATCATTCCTACCTGTTTACTTTCTTTTTGTATATCATTTCACCTTGTTTACTTTCTTTTTGTTATGCATTCCACCTTGTTACTTCTTTTTTGTATTCATTCCTACCTTGTTTACATTCTTTTTTGTATATCATTCCTACCTTGTTTACGTTCTTTGTATATCATTCCTCACTTGTTACGTTCTTTTTGTTATAATTCCTCCTTGTTTACTTTCTTTTTTGTATATCATTTCTACCTTGTTTACTTCTTTTTGTATATCATTCCACCTTTGTTTACTTCTTTTTTTGTATCATTCCTACCTTGTTTACGATTCTTTTTTGTATATCATTCCTACCTTGTTTACATTCTTTTTTGTATTCATTCCTACCTTGTTTACTTCTTTTTGTATATCATTCCACCTTGTTACATTTTTTTTGTTTCATTTCTACCTTGTTTACTTTCTTTTTTGTATATCATTCCTACCTTGTTTACTTCTTTTTTGTATATCATTCCTACCTTGTTTACATTCTTTTTGTATGTCATTCCTACCTTGTTTACTGTTCTTTTTTTAATCATTCCTACCTTGTTTACTTTTTTTTGTAATCATTCCTACCTTGTTTACTTTCTTTTTTGTATATCATTCCTACCTTGTTTACGTTCTTTTTTGTATGTCATTCCTACCTTTGTTTACTTTCTTTTTGTATATCATTCCTACCTTGTTTACTTTCTTTTTTGTATATCATTCCTACCTTGTTTACTTTCTTTTTTGTATTCATTCCTACCTTGTTTACGTTCTTTTTGTATATCATTCCTACCTTTTTACTTTCTTTTTGTATATCATTCTACCTTGTTTACTTTCTTTTTGTAATATCATTTCTACCTTGTTTACTTTCTTTTTTGTATATCATTCCTACCTTGTTTACATTCTTTTTTGTAATGCATTCCTACCTTGTTTACGTTCTTTTTGTAATCATTCCTACCTTGTTTACTTCTTTTTTGTAATCATTCCTACCTTGTTACTTTCTTTTTGTATATCATTCCTACCTTGTTTACATTCTTTTTTGTATATCATTCCTACCTTGTTTACTTTCTTTTTTATCTCTCTTGTTTACTTTTTTGTATATCATTCCACCTGTTTACATTCTTTTTTGTATTCTTCTACCTTGTTTACTTCTTTTTGTATTCATTCCACCTTGTTACATTCTTTTTTGTTGTCATTTCTCCCTTGTTTACTTTCTTTTTTGTATATCATTCCTACCTTGTTTACTTCTTTTTGTATATCATTCCTACCATTGTTCATTCTTTTTTGTATATGTCTTCTACCTTGTTTACGTTCTTTTTTGTAAATCATTCCTACCTTGTTTACTTTCTTTTTTGTAAATACATTCCTACCTTGTTTACTTTCTTTTTTGTATATCATTCCTACCTTGTTTACATTCTTTTTTGTATTCATTCCTACCTTGTTTATTTTTTTTATATCATTCCTACCTTGTTACTTTCTTTTTTTATATCATTCCTACCTTGTTTACTTCTTTTTTGTATATCATTCCTACCTTGTTTACTTTCTTTTTGTATATCATTCCTACCTTGTTTACTTTCTTTTTTGTATATCATTCCTACCTTGTTACGTTCTTTTTTGTATATCATTCCTACTTGTTTACTTTCTTTTTGTATATCATCCTACCTGTTACTTTTATTCATTCCGACTTGTTACTTCTTTTTGTATATCATTCCACCTTGTTTACGTTTTTGTACATCATTCCTACCTTGTTTACTTCTTTTTTGTATATCATTCCTACCTTTGTTATTCATTTTTGATCATTCCTACCTTTTTACGTTTTTTGTATCATCTTCTACCTTGTTTACTTCTTTTTTGTATCATTCCTACCTTGATTTACGTTCTTTTTTGTATATATTTCACCTGTTTACGTTTTTTGTATCATATCCTACCTTGTTTACAGTTCTTTTTTGTATATCATTCCTACTTGTTCGTTTCTTCTTTTTGTTATCATTCCTACCTTGTTTACGTTTTTTTGGTATGTCATTGAACTGATTAGATTTTGGTGAAGATCTGTATCCGGATCTGGCTACTAGAATTTTTTTAAAAGTGATCCTTCACCATTGAGAGAAAGGGCCAAAAACGATATACAGCACAATATCTCAAAAAGTTGTGGACGGATTCGGACGAAACTTGGTGGACACGTTGGGTGTGTTACATGGAAGAATTGATTCAATTTAGTACTTACACACGAGGTTATGATTGGGTGGGGGTGAATTATTAATTTGAGAAATTAATTAATATTGAGAAAAAGGAAGAGAAGTCAGGGGGTAATTAAATATTGGATGAAGAATTTAAGGATGGAAGGTGAGAGTGAAGAGTTTGGATGGAGATACGTTTAATAGAATAGGAGGGAAGATAGATGTGTAGAACAGAAGTGGAGATGGTAAAGGGGAGCCAGCGGAGTTGGGAGGGGGGGGGGGAGAATTATATATAATATATATATATATATATATATATATATATATATATTTCGAAAAAAATGCGTACGTAATACATAGATTGAATATTGACAGATCATTCATTGTCCAATATGATGATGAAAGTAACGTAGTAAGAAAAAAAAATCTTCGTCACATATTGAAAGGAGATGTTCATAATCAGCTGAGGTTTAAAAAAAAAAAAAAACGATTGTAAATCGAATCGCTGAACATGTCGGTAATATAGTTCTAATTTGCGGACACGATGTTTTCGGCGGAGGGATCAGGATGAGGATCACAAGGTGAGGAGCGTGCTCCCCTTTTAAAAGGCGAGCGTGTATCGCTGCGCGCTCAAAGCCGCCGAACCAGAGCCTGAAGTAAACGGGCTCGGTCGTCGTTTGGTCAGATTTCCGACCCACACCGCCCTCCTTTTAACCCCTCTCGTCTCGTCTTGTGTTTGTCAGTTCGTCCCGTTGCTGGTTATTCATGATCCCGT
>CM068957.1:3309470-3320261 GCA_035128595.1 Eptatretus atami | reverse complement strand
GGCCTCCATTGCACGAATGTGAGCTAAACTGCCTCCTCTACTCAGGATTTTAAACCAGCTGATACAATATTGCTCTGCATACTGAGGATTATTCAGTAAATGGTAACCAATTGCAGAGGCACGGGGAATAGTTGTCGTACTATGTACATTCTTACAAGGCCGAGTTGGTTATCTCATTTTTAATTAATTTGTCTAAAAACATGTTTTCACTTTGTCATTATGGGGTATTGTGTGTGGATCGGTGACAATTGTGAAAAATTTAATCCATTTTAAATTCTTGCTGTAACACAACAAAATGTGAAAAAGTCAAGGGGTCTGAATACTTTCGGAAGGCACTATACCTGCTTTGCATCATGTGACAATGGTACAATTAATATCACAACAATTGCTCTTCAAACGACCTGGCATCAGTATTTTAGGGGCCGTGTATTTATTACATAGGCATCAATGCCAAATTGGTTCCATGAGGTGACTTGATTAGGCACAACAGACATGCTTCCCAAACATTATTTTGCCAAGGCTCTTTGATTATGAACAAATTTCAGATTGTGTGCAGCAGGTCGTTTGATGATTTCGATGCAAAACATCAGGCCTCCATATGTCAGACATTTGAAAGAGCCAGTAATAGTGTTAACACAAACTTTGCTATAAACACGAGTGTGGAATCTGCAATATTCATTTCAAGTTATTTTAATATTTTAATTTGTGGGGTTCATAATAATATAAATAAGGTGTGCTTTTTCACATTATTAAGTGTGCATCTTGAATGTTTTGTTGACTGAAGGCATTTGCTTCTGAACAAATATCTATGGCTTGTTATATATACTTGGCATGGATAGTTTACATCTTTACTTGATCTTGTGATTACAAGCTAAATTGCAGAGTTCATTTGGAAGGGCCTTATACGTATTGTTCATATTGTGTGGTTAGACGTATATATGTTAATACCAATAAAGGCCTTTCTAACACAGTGACATGTTGACAAATTTGCACACTCTGAGCAAACAATTATCTCATAAACCAGGCTTCTGTAATCGATCGATGGGGATCAGTCGAGGGTGGTCCAATTTGAGTTTATTAACAGGAAAAACACAAAGCAACACTTGAGTACACCAACACTGCACTATACAAAGCTGGACGTGACTGCTTTATCCCTCTGTCCTTCACCAACATTATCGTCTTTTATGGTCCCCTAAAAAGAACCCCTCCCGACCCCACTCTCTCAGAAATTACTCATTACTGGGTACAAAAGCCGCTAGAATTGACTCAAACACACCATTTTCCTGCAAGCTATAAAATCAAACTTCTCACACTGATATTTGTAAATATAGAGTAAAGTGAAATGTGATAAGAGTCCAGCGTCAATAAACATAAATTCTTAAATAACTAGAAGGGCACTCGGTAGAGCGCATACCTCCACCACGCAATGCCTGATCCACGAAAACATCGGGCCCAATACATTTTTGAAATATGCTTTTTATCGTTTTTGGCCCAATCTCTCAATGGTGAAGTATCACTTTAAAAATTAAATAATTCTCGTATCCAGACCCGGATTCAGATCTTCACCAAAATCGAATCAATTCGGCCTTGTCACACACCCAACATGTCCACCAAGTTTCGTCCGGATCCATCCACAACTTTTTGAGATATTGTGTTATATATCGGTTTAGCCCTATCTCTCAATGGTGAAGAATCACTTTAAAAATTCTAGTAGTCGGATCCGGATCCGGATCTTCACCAAAATCTCATCAGTTCGTCCTTGTCATGCACCGAACTTGTCCACAAAATTTCATCCGAATCCGTCCCCCAACTGTTTGAGATATCCTGTACACAAACAAACAAGCAGACAAACAAACATACACAAAGGGGTGTGTATCACAAAAATTACAATGTATCTCAAGTATGTATCTCAAAAATTCTTGCATCCAGATCTGGATTCGGATCTTCATAAACAAACAGACAAAAAGGGGTGAAAACACAGCCTCCTTCACTTTCAGTGGTGGAGGTAATAAACAATTTATTTTATAGCGAATAGTAAGTATACCAACATGAAATGGGGTACAGAACTTAAATATAGCACTTAACAAAACTTCATAAACTATAATGGCAGGCCCTCGACAGAGCACATACCTGCGCCAGGCTGAACAGTTAATGTTTTGTATCCCACTGAGAGACTGGATCTGGATCTGGACCTGAACCAAAATCGAATCGGCTTGTTCTCATCACCTACCCAACTTATCCACCTAGTTTTGTCATAACTCGTCCACAACTTTTTGAGATATGCTGTTCACAGACTAACAGACAGGGATGAAAACATAACCTCCGTCAATCGTTGATGACGGAGGTAATAATCTCTGTGACAATTTAAATAATTAATTGATGTACTCGTATGTATCTCAAAGGTTAACACTGCTCATCCTAATTTTTTGTCACCTTTTTAACAAGCTATTTAAATTGCATCAAGTTCACTGTGTTGTGCATCTTATTAATATGTAGGCAATAAACATACCCATGCAAGCTCATTAATGTAAGAAAGCTTCTCAAGATGATTTATTATTTAAATTAGGTTTGTGGAAGATAAAGATCCCCTTAAGTGGTAGCAACTGTTACTGATAAGAAGAGCTCTAACTATCTCTATGAATGAATGAAAATAATGTCCGGTTGATGTTTCTTTCCAGGAGCTTGAACATGAGAACATCGTTGCTCTCTATGACTGTCAGGTGGGTATCTATATAGTAATATGCTTATTTGTGTGTTTGTCTGTCAGTCTGTCTGTCTGTAACATTCCATTCCACCCATTGGTTGGACATTTGACCTCAATCCACCCACAATTTCCTCCTGAAAAAACAATCGTACGGACGCCATGTTGGGGCTTCCTGCTCTGCGAAGTCAGACCTCTTCGCAGCTGTCATATTCACAATCACCATGCCCTTCTTATAAGTGTTCCCTTTTTTTTTGAAAACATAGTCGAGCCTTGTGGGAAAGCTAGCACTCATTTGTACACTGAATGGATCAGGACACAACAGGACAAAAATAACAGGTGAGAAAGTGGGGAATCACCAACAGCAAGCAGAGTTGAAAGGCAAAATAGAGGCAGACTAGGACAAACAATGGTTGTGAGGAGGAATGAGAGCGGGAGAGGATGCATGGGTGGACAAGATGATGCATGGGGTGGACAAGATGGATCCAAAAGGAAACTCTCAGGAGGGAAAACTGGAAATTTGGAAAGAGGAGGGATGAAGGTGGAGTGGGTTGATGAGTGTAGAAAATATCATGGTTTTGGAATGGGGACAATCTGAGATGGTGGTGAACAGCTATCTTGAAGACCTGGAGGGAAGAACGAGATTGACGAGAATGTGAAAGTTGGTTCCACAGGTGGGACAAAGGAGGAACGGATAGGTGGAGGTGAGCAGTGACTTAGCTCAGAATGATGATGCTGTTGCAGTGGGGGGTCGAAGGCAGAAGAGGAATGGGGAAAAGAGGAGCCGGGAAGGGGAGTGGGATTTGGCGATTGGAAGAGCAGTATTAGCTTAACGATGAAGTTGCCTGCAGCATTACCACGTAGGAGAAGCGCAAGACTATCTTGAACCACCTTACCGTGAAGCCCGGAGCAGATGTTTCCTGCTTGGAGAGGAAGGTATGAGATGTCATCCTCTTCCAGAATAATCCCGTCTCATCGGTGTTAAAAACCTGATCCGGCATAAATCCCTTCGCCTTGATTAGTTCCAGAAACTGCAGTGGGTAGTTTTTCGCAGTATCATGGTCTGCCGATGCTGCTTCCCTGACTAATTTTACATGATGGAGGCCAAATCTGATTTTGAAATTCTCAAACCAGCCCTTGCTGGCGTGGAACGTGTGGGTAGCCGTGGTTGAACTGGAGCTTTTCGGCACTGGAAAACGTTGTGGAAATGTTGGAAAATCCACAATGATTTCTCCCTTATCACCGCTCCACTCAAAGGCACTTTTTTCTGTGTTTGGTCCTTGATCCAAACATAAGCGTTTTTTTCCCATCCTTTCAATACGAGGATCACGGGACTGGAATGACATGTTTGTGCTTTGTGGAGTGCTGGCAGCAACACTTGCACGGATATTTGACTCACTTTCACGGATACACCGCACAGTTGATTCATTGAACCCGTAATGGTGGCCCACATACGTCACACTTTCACCTCTTGCCAAACTATCAACTTGATTTTTTTCGCACCACATTATAACCTTTCTCTGCCTTTTGACACAACAAATTTTGTCCATCGCTTTCCATTTAGGCTCATTAAAAATGGTGCACGAGAAACAAAGGGCTTGTCACGGGAGGTACAGTAATCATCGTACACACGGACACAAATGATGACTCGTCTCAGCTCAAAAACCGCGATTGGCCGAAATGAATTCCTGTGATGACTAAATTGGAACACAGTCGGTTGCCTGTGAGCGGAAACCGCGATATTTGAGGGTGTACTGTGTCGGTTACATTCTTGATAGAAAAGGGAACTGACTGCGAATATGTCGGGATGCGGATTATCTTGTTGTTTCACAGGTCGTGTTGCATCATAGGTTGCATGCACTGTCCTTTCTGTGGAGACATTAGGCCGGCTTTCCCATCAGCTCGATTCATTTATAGTTTCCCTTTTGGGAAAAAGTAGCCTGTTGTGTGCCAACAAACCTGCCCAACTTCAAAATTCTTACCTTGACTCTTGCTGCGAACACAATGATGTACAGCCCACTATATGTTGTGTTTAAAATTGAAAGTGTAACTCTTTAACTTCATCAGAAGATGGATGGGAAAAGTGGCACTTCCATCGTGTAGCACTTCAAAGAGGAACTTGAGACTGCTTGCTGAACACTTTATATCCAACATCTCTATCATGTCAGACATCATAATCTTTATCTTACCTTTCTGCTGTTTAATTTTTTTCTCTCTCTGATATACTGGGATCTATTAATAATATGGTAAGTTTGAAACCTTGAGAGTACCCCAGCTGCTAACACCACCTGTTCCCCCATGAGGCAATTTAGCATGAATTGTTCATTTTTAACAGGGACATTTGTGAAATCTATGAAAAAGATGTAGTTTGGCATTATCTGCTGTTTACTTTACTCTCTAATATTCTCCTTCATTGCCTGTTGTATCCAAAGCCCAAGGAGCACTGTATATTAATGTCAGGTCGGCATGGTTACCTTTAATTCCTCCCTTCTGGCTGATGATTCTTCATCGGTTTGGTGGAGAAGAGACTGCAAAAATAAATTTTCCTGTCACTTAAAAGTGACAGGTTGGGGCTTCCACGTGACCAATATTGACACACCATGCTGATTTGTTTCTGCCAGTGATGCGGAACTGAAGCGAAACTGTTTTGGGTTCGGGTTCAGTTCCAGAACCGGTTCTGGACCCGGATGTTAGGGAAGAGTGAACACCACAAGGAAATTGAAACGATAGGCTTTTTTTTCATTTTATACATTTATTTTGTTTTGTTTTTTCAAACACACGTTACATATCATTTATTGACAGAACATCAATTTATCGAAAATTGTTATTGAACTCAACATAACGTAATGTGTCAAGGCCACTGAGATGCCGCCTTCCCACCACTGGCCTGTTCAGGACATAGTCGGCATGTTAGGCCAATCGTGGCGCTTCTCCTTGCCAGCAGGTCTGGCCAATAGTGTGCTGCATTGTTCCAGCAGTGGGAGGGGGACCCCGACGGGTAGTGACATTTACAGCTCTGTGGAGACGCCACATCTTCAGGCTTGCGCTGATGCTGGAGGGAGTGTGGATAGAAGGGAGTAAAATTGTGCAGCGTGCTGAGCGACCTCATGTTATTGACCCTCTTAGGTGCCCGTCTCCTCACCCTGCTTCGCTCTCTCTGGTAAAGACAGGAAGCACAGATCACGTGATACCCTGATTCTCGATAAACACTACCACACACTACATCGCTTTTCTACGGCATGCAAAAACAAAGACTGATATCCGAAACGTGAAGTTCTTGTTACAAGTGAAAATTAACTAAACTACACGAGCATACAGTCCATGCTAAGGCCTTACACTTTACTAGCTAGCGATAGCATAAAGTCACCTTGTTTTCGAGCCTACCAGTCATGACGTAATTGGGCTTGCATGACATATTTGGATTAATAAGCTTATAAAGTGTTTTGGTCTTGCTGGAAAGTCTTGAAGGACATTGAAAGTGAGCTGTTGATGCAAGGTTATGTAATTACTTGTGATTTTCCACAAACTGCCTGATTGTTCATAATTGTTGATTCGACTGAAATTGAAGGGTCTTTTTATGAGGCTCATTGAAAACCCCCCCTATTGGGGGAGGTGGGGGGTTTGTTCTATCGATTTTTTTTATATTTGTTTGCCTTAATGTGTTTTATCCAGTTATTGTTAGGTTTATCATTCCTGAGTTTCCGATGTTGGAAGTGAATGGTACGGAGGCTATTTTGTATTTTGTATTTTTTTTTTCCATGTGTAACAGAATATATGTACTAGTTTTATCCTGTTTGCCTGAGTGTGCCCCCATCACCTTTCTTTTTTCATTTGTGTGAAAGCAAGCCTGTGGTTTGCTTTCACAGAATCACGAGTGTGCGTGTGTAAATACACATTACTGTATCTGCTAAGTTTAGTGTATTAGCCAGGCAGGGAAAGCTTTTTTTGTAATGTATACCATGCGTGAGGTGATGGGTTTCGTTTTCTTTATTTTTTTGAGCTACAAGGCTTGCAGGGTTGCATGCGAGGAGAGAAATACATGGAGGATGATGTGGTCCCTTGTGTCGGAAAAGCAATGAAACAAAGGGCTATTTGTAACAACGAGGGAGGTTACGGGAATAACTTGTCTCACGTTAAAAAGTGGTTTGTGTTCTACAAGAGGTTGTGTGTATCAATTGTCTAACCTTAAGGTGGTTTATGTTCTCCAGGAGGGTGTGGTTATCATTTGTTTAACCTTAAGGTGGTTTGTGCATTGGAGTGTGGTTATCATGTGTCTCACCTTAAGGTGGTTTGTGTTCTGCAGGAGACCCCCACATCAGTGTTTCTTGTGATGGAGGTAAGGCAGTAGAACTTCATTGTTGATCCTTATGAGTTGTGTAATGTAGTTATATGTTTGTTTTTCTTGAGTTGGTTAACTTCTCTGCACCAGCATGATGAACAGTGCAATATCAGATAGAAAACTAACATTTGGGATGACATTTCATTCAGCCAGTTTAATTGTGTTTGTTTCATTTTAATGTATTTTGAAATGCCTTGTTTGTTAAATTTGGTAGAGAGGTTGGTTGTGTGATGAGGACGCGTTGATTCAATTTTGGTGAATATCTGGATCTGGTAATGAGAATTTTTTAAATGATTCTTCACCATTGAGAGATAACATGAGAGGCCAAAATATGATAGAACACAATATCTCAAAAAGTTATGCATGGGCGAAGCTTTGTGGACAGGTTTTGTTTGGTGTGATGAGGATGAAATGATTAGATTTTGGTGAAGATCTGAATCCAGAACTGGATAAGAGAATTTTTTTTTAATTTTCAAAGTGATTCTTCACCATTGAGTGATCGTGTAAAAATGATATATAACACGATATCTCAAAACGTTGTGGACTGATGAATGAAGGATGTTGATGGATAATCTTGAACAAGATGGCAAGTTTACATCCACCATCCCATTGTTAAGATAGTATATAATAGAGGTCTTCATTGGCCTTTCATAAACACTTGGAAAATGTTTTCCAAATTGTTGATACAGTGCCATACTAACATTTCAGCACTATGATGCTGGTGGCAACCTTCTCTGGGTCAAAGTTCAGAATTTCATTACAGTGTATTCATTTTGCTTGGTATTGAAATGTTCAAAGGGCCATTATCTTTAAAAAAAACAAAAAACAAGTGTGATCTTCATGGTTTTCTTTCACAGCGGTGAAAGCTTATTGTCGTAACTTCCTTTTGATGTAATCATCTTTGCAAGGTTTTATTTGTCGATTAATTATTTGATAATTGTGCTTTGTTCTCTAAATAACGGAGGTGTATATCTGGTGGAAGTTTCTTGACTTGTTCTCGCATTGCCTTGTGTGCAGTATTGTAATGGGGGAGATCTAGCTGATTACCTGCAAGGTGAGGTTTCACAATTAATGATTGCTTTTGATGATTTATAACGATTTGCTTTTAAGAATCACAATTTGAGTCAAAGTTCAAAATTCCTCATTGTACTTGGTGCTTGTTCAGTAAGTTGTATGCTAAAATGGGAACTGATTCCTCAGTATGAACACAAGTATAACCATTTTTGTAAACTAGCCTGTAAGTTACTCTGATGTAACAACATGACCTGACGGTGTACAGCATGATAGATTTACTTCCCTTGTGTACCCACAGACAGACGATTCATTCACTTGCACCTGTTACTCTTCTTACCCCCACCTCACTCCCAGCAAAAGGGACGCTGAGTGAGGGTACACTGCAGCTGTTCCTGCGACAAATAGCCAGTGCCTTGCGCCTGCTTAACTCAAAGGGAGTCATCCATCGTGATCTGAAACCACAGAACATTTTGCTTACATACGGAACGCAGAACACTGGATGGCTATCCACTGGTCCCACTTCAATACGACTCAAAATTGGTACGAGTATTAAACAAAGGTGACATCGCATTAACTGGTTTAACTTCCCTCTTTCATTTAACATGACATTTAAATTGTAAAACTCACTCATGATGGTTTCCTTTTCTCTGTCCTGGGTGCGTCTAGCGGATTTTGGATTTGCTCGATATCTGCAGAGCAACATGCTGGCAGGAACCCTGTGTGGATCTCCAATGTACATGGTACCTATCAAATTCCCTTTGGATACCTCATTCAGTTTGTTATTGCAGGTGTGATAATGATAGTGTCAGCAGCTTTGTACAATCAGGTTTCATTTGTTGTTGTTTTTGTTTCCTTCTATATGGTGCAACCTTTTTGTTCCTTTTATTTTTTTTTTCATCTGGCCTGTTTTATTCACTCCCTCTTCTGCTCTGGCCTCTGAACCAGTGTTGTCAGTCCTTGACTTCCTGAGCCTTCTCTTCCCTGACCTACTGACTTTACTGATTGTTAGTACTGATTAACGGATCGATTGACTTTCCATGACTTCTTTGGTTAAAATATGAAACTGACTATCCGTAAAATCTGTTTGCTTTGATTCATTATTTATTTTGGAAACATTGCATGTTATCTCAAAAAGTAGTGGATGGATTCGGATGAAATTTTGTGGACAGGTTGGGTGTGTGACAACGACGAACTGATTAGATTTTGGTGAAGATCTGAATCCAAATCCGGATACGAGAATTTTTTTAAAGTCATTCTTCACCATTGAGAGATGGGGCCAAAAACGATGTATGGCATCATATCTGAAAAAGTTGTGGATGAGTTATGACAAAACTAGGTGGATGAGATGGTTAGGTGACAATAACAAGCCAATTCGATTTTGGATCAGGTCTGGATTCAGATCCACCCCATCAGTCGGATGCGAAATTTAAACTGTTCAGCCTGGTGGAGGTATGTGCTCTACTGAGTGCTGTTCCGTTTCACGAAGTTGTCACTGAGTGACAATCCTTTGTTCATTTCTCAAACCATCTTTAGCTCTGCTTTTATGTAGAGTCTACCTGGCAGAGGTGCAGTCGTGGCCAAAAGTACTGACACCCTTGCACTTTTTTCAAATAATGCACCATTTCTTCCAGAAAATTGTTGAAAGTAAAAAATATTTTGGTATCCACTTATGTATTTCTTTGGTTGGCAGTGGAACAAAACAAAAATAACTGAAAAAAGTACTAAATCTGAGCTTATTCCACACAGAAATCCTAAAATTGCCTGGACAATATTATTGGCACCTTTTAGAAGTTGTTTGAAATAATTACATTTCAAGCAGGTGATTCTCCTTTACTTTGAAATTGAACTCATCTGTGGTGAGTCAGGTGCATGCAATATAAAAATCACTCATTCAACTAGTTTGAATGGAGAAAAGGAGTCGTTCTGCTGTTTTGTGTCGCTGTATACTGCAATGAGCATGGAGAAAAGAAAGAAAGCCAGAGAATTGTCTGAGGAGGTCAGAAAGAAGATTGTAGCCAAGCAGGGACAATCTATGCCTGGTGGTGGCTTGATGGTTAGGGTGGAGGGCTTGGGATCCTTGGATCCTGAGTTCAAATCCCACTCGGCTGTTGAATTTATACCAGGTGGAGTTGACTGCCTGTCATCCTTCCGAGGTCGGCAAAATGAGTGCCAGCTTGCTGGTATCCTGTGTCGGACAGGCGACCCGTCCAGGATTGTGCCCAATAGCCAAGGAGACTGCTTAGGCAGCAACAACGCTTTGCACAGAGTATGGTCCCGATGGATGGAGGGACAATCTCAAGGCCACAAGTCCATCTCCAGAGATCTTGATGTTTCTGTGTCCACGGTGCGCAATGTTATCAGGTAGTTTAAGGACCATGGCACTGGAGCCAACCTCCCTGGACGTAGCCCCAAGAGATAATTTGATCGAAGGTTACAGCGGAGGATTGTTTGAATGGTGGAGAAAGCACCTCGATCAACTGCTAAATAGATTCAAGCTGACTTTCAGACACAAGATACAACAGTTTCAACTCGCACCATCCGTCGCCAACTCAAAGAAAAAAGGTTCTATGGTAGGAGACCCAGGAGGACCCCACTGCTGAGAGAGAGACATAAGAAAGCCCAGCTGGAGTTTGCCAAAACACACCTGAACAAGCCAAAATGCTTCTGGGAAAATATCCTGTGGACAGATGAGACCAAATTGGTGCTTTTTGGTAAAGCACATCATCTCTATGTTTAC
>CM068957.1:3280368-3300399 GCA_035128595.1 Eptatretus atami | reverse complement strand
TGTTCGGTGGAGCCGACTCTACTGCTCCATCTTGCAGTCGTGCTCGTCGCTGATACCCGGCCCGCAACAATATATGTATATGTGTATATATATGTATGTTTATGTTTATGTATATGTATATATACAGTGGGGATAACAAGTATTTGATACACTGCCGATTTTGCAGGTTTTCCCACTTACAAAGCCACGTAGAGGTCTGTAATTTTTATCATAGGTACACTTCAACTGTGAAAGACGGAATCTAAAACAAAAATCCTGAAATCACATTGTATGATTTTAAAATAATTAATTTGCATTTTATTGCATGAAATAAGTATTTGATCACCTACCAACCAGTAGAATTCCGGCTCTCACAGACCTGTTAGTTTTGTCTTTAAGAGCCCTCCCATTCTCCACTCATTACCTGTATTAACTGCACCTGTTTGAACTTGTTATCTGCATAAAAGACAGCTGTCCACACTCAATCAATCAGACTCCAACCTCTCCACAATGGGCAAGACCAGAGAGCTGTCTAAGGACATCAGGGACAAAATTGTAGACTTGCACAGGCTGGGATGGGCTACAGGACAATAGGCAAGCATCTTGGTGAGAAGGCAACAACTGTTGGCACAATTATTAGAAAATGGAAGAAGTTCAAGATAACAGTCAATCTCCCTCGGTCTGGGCTCCATGCAAGATCTCACCTCGTGGAGCCTCAATGATCATGAGAAAGGTGAGGGATCAGCCCAGAACTACACGGCAGGACCTGGTTAATGACCTGAAGAGAGCTGGGACCACAGTATCAAGAAAACCATAAGTAACACACTACGCCGTCATGGATTAAAATCCTGCAGCGCACGCAAGGTCCCTCTGCTCAAGCCAGCGCATGTCCAGGCCCGTCTGAAGTTTGCCAATGACCATCTGGATGATCCAGAGGAGGAATGGGAGAAGGTCATGTGGTCTGATGAGACCAAAATAGTGCTTTTTGGTTTATACTCCACTCGCCGTGTTTGGAGGAAGAAGCAGGATGAGTACAACCCCAAGAACACCATCCCAACCGTAAGCATGGAGGTGGAAACATCATTCTTTGGGGATGCTTTTCTGCAAAGGGACAGGACGACTGCCACGTATTGAGGGGAGGATGGATGGGGCCATGTATCGTGAGATCTTGGCCAACAACCTCCTTCCTCACAAAGAGCATTGAAGATTGGGCGTGGCTGGGTCTTCCAGCATGACAACGACCCGAAACACACAGCCAGGGCAACTAAGGAGTGGCTCCGTAAGAAGCATCTCAAGGTCCTGGAGTGGCCTAGCCAGTCTCCAGACCTGAACCCATTAGAAAATCTTTGAAGGAGCTCAAAGTCTGTGTTGCCCGCGACAGCCCGAAACCTGAAGGATCTGGAGAAGATCTGTATGGAGGAGTGGGCCAAAATCCCTGCTCTAGTCTGTGCAAACCTGGTTAAGAACTACAGGAAACGTCTGATCTCTGTAATTGCAAACAAAGGTTTCTGTACCAAATATTAAGTTCTGTTTTTTGATGTATCAAATACTTATTTCATGCAATAAAATGCAAATTAATTATTTTAAAATCATACAATGTGATTTTCAGGATTTTTTTAGATTCCGTCTTTCACAGTTGAAGTGTACCTATGATAAAAATTACAGACCTCTCGGTGCTTTGTAAGTGGGAAAACCTGCAAAATCGGCAGTGTATCAAATACTTGTTCTCCCCGACTGTATGTATGTATGTATGTATGTATATATATATATATATATATATGTTTGTATATATGTTCAGTATGGATGCCACAGATCCCAGGCGCTTTAACCCATTTCAACCGGTTCACCGCAGCCTGTGTTTCCACAAACAAAGGTGCATCACAGTTGATTGGAGGGTCAGAAATCGGGATAGGAACACCCCTGACATCCAACTCAACAGCTGTTGGATCAACCTGGTTCAGCCTCTCAAAGTAACCGGCCCAGCGGAAGCCTTCACTTCGAACTCCTCTGTCAAGAGCCCATCACCCTCCGCTCTAACTGCAGTGCACTGAGGGACGTGCTTGGAGCAGCGCAATGCGTGATTTCCCCTGAAAGCAGGATGAGAATTACTTGACCACAGGTGATGCTTTACCCCCTCACAGATTCCTTGCACATAGGCCTCCTTGTCCACCCTCAGCACACACAGTTTTACGCTTCAACTGCCTAAACAGCACAGCTCTGCCTTTAAGCCTGGCCCTGTGAGTCTGGTCAATGGTATCCAGTGTCCCTTGAGAAAAATTTTTTTTTTCTTAACCCGACAGTGTGTTCCAAGACATCTACCGGCAACATCAAAGATGGTGGTCTTGAAGGCACTCCACAACTCATCAGGATTCCTCAAAGCACCCAGACCTCCCAAAATCCCCATTCAGCCTGTTCGCAAATTCCTCAGCTTCCCTCTCATCCTTCAGCTTGCCAACATCCAGCCTCAGCTGGGATGGTACCATTCTCCCGGATTTAAGCTGCAACTTAAGAGTTACCTCAACAAGCCTGTGAGAAACTTGCTACAACAATTGAGAAACTCAGTGAGCACCCCGGTAGATCCTGCCGTTCTGGATCATCCTCCAGCGATCATCAACGAGCACATGGTCAATCTCCTTTTCACACTACCAGCATTGGAATACCAAATCCAGCGATGAGCTTGTGGGCGCTGAAACCATGAACCAGCCACCCTGAGTCCACGACTTTTTGTGAAGTCAAGGAACTTCATGCTATTCTGGTTCACAGTTCCAGACCCATGGGGACCAACACACGTCTCATAACCATTCCTATCAGTTCCAGTCGATGCATCGAAATCCCCCAAGACTAGAAGTGTATCTCACCTGGGGCACTGATCAACCACAGACTCGAGCATGGCATAGAATGCATCCTTCACGGTGAGATCACTCGCCTCAGTCGGAGCATATTCAGAGACCAGGGAAACGACACCCAGGGAGTGACGAATCCTTCGTCTCATAATAACTGTGTAAATAATAAATTGTCCTTCGTCTCATAATAATGTGAGGCATCGTTTCCGCTTGGCTCCACCTCCTCTCTCTAGCTCGTCTCTCTTGTGGTGAAGCACCTTGGTTTCACTTTTATCCAGTATATCTCCCCAATGCTGAATCCATTAAACTTGAAAATATACTGAAGCTTAAGAAATATATTTTGGTTTCTTTATCCTGATGTTCCCATGTTAATGTTCCCACGTTTGAATATGCAGAAGTCTCATTAGTGACCGAGACTTTCATGTTTTCTTTTTTCCTTGTATCATGTTTCCTCTTTTTCAGGCAAGCAGCCCACAAAACCTTCGTCTTTTCTATGAGAAAAACAAAAATCTTACTCCAAGGTATGTGTACTGGATTAGTTTAACATAAACAACCTTTCATTAACCAGCGTTTTGTGTAATATAAGTGCATGATATGCGAGTGATGTGACATGATATGTATGTCAGATGTAAATTGTGGGTTTGATGCGAGTTGAAGATTTTGACCATTGCCCATTTTGCTAACCTCAGCATACCCAGTGAGACATCTCCTCAACTGAAACATCTTCTGTTTCGCCTTCTTAAGAGAAACCAAAAGGATCGTATGGATTTTGGTGGGACAAATGCACTCACACGCACTTCCACACAAAAAACATGTATGCATCATTTGTGGAACATCACTCCGTGAGAGTTTCAGGCCATAAAGTACAAAAGCTGATTTGGATCCACTGCAGAAAGACTTATTCCATCCACTAAATGTAAAACTTTTTTTCTGGAAATGTACTAAGACATGTGCAGTTCCACATGCATTGATTACAATTGTGAACAAATTTTAGAGATGAATGTAAGAACCTTTTTCCAATGGAGTGAGTTTTAAATTGCTTATTATTTGGTGTCAATATGCAGTCTGTGGTGCGAGGGAGAAGGCTGCTAAGTTTATGGTTAGAGTAACTTTTCCGTCATCTTGTTATGACAAAGCAGGGTTGGGGATTTGATCTTATGTTTGCCACATCGAGGATCTTTTTTTGTTTCAAGACACAAAAATACAAGTTTTATTGTATTCTCTGTTAGCATTTTTAACAGTGGCGTCGTGTTCTTGTGTTTACGATAAAAGATTTGTGTTGATATATTCCATCAAAGACGTTTGTCGTGCATCCCTTCTGAGCTATTTTGATTGTTGTCATGATGGCACATTCTCTCAGGCATGAGGCCAAAAGCAGAAGCACAACTGAAGGTTCTTTGCAACACCCATGGATATCGTGTGATACGGCAAATACATTTGTGTATGTTTCCATTCTGTGAATATCAGTTCATAGACTTAATAGGGCAGGCAGGGTTGGAATACAGATTTTATTTTCAAATGGTATTTACTCGTACACATGCTGTTTGAACAGTTTGCATTTAAACACTTGGATTGCATTGACTGCCTATTGACACTCTTTGCATTAAGCGTCATTTGCATTTCCCTTGACCTTGTGTTCCAGATGAATTCTTCAATCATCCATTCCTGGAGGGTACCACTTCAATGAAAAAATGTATGTTTTGATGAATTAACACATTTGTTATAGTTCGATAAGTTTATGTTTTGTAAAGATGATGGTTGGACCGAGGAACTTGTTCACCGGTATCTGTAACTTGTGGGTACACCACAATGAATGCAACAGCACTTGTGATAAATGAACAGTGAAGCTGTGTTCAAAACAGCAGGTACAATACCGAATTTACAGGTAATATTCACAGCTGGATTCAGTCGGTCCGATCCACACACAATGTTCCGTTGACCCTCATGAGCCTGGCGTTCTCTTAATGTTCGATGATGCTTCAGGATGTCCGTGCTTGTCGCTCATCTGTTCCAGTCAGCAGTCATTCTGAACTCCTGAATCCCCAATAGTCCTGGATCCTCCGAATCGACAGATGAATCCACTATACAGACCTCTTCAGTGTAATTATAGAGCTCAACTGCACTCCCAGCCCCACCAGAATCATAAGTATTCTGCCTGACACACAGTCCAAATACTGGCAAAACTCCTACACCCAACATGACTTGAAGCTGTATTATTCTCACTTTGCAAAACCACTTGTGAGGCATCGTGACCGCTTGGCTCCACTTCGTCTCTCTGGCTTGTCTCTCAGGGTTTAAAAAAAAATCCAATCGGCTAGCACTGCGGAAATATCTCAACATCTCGCGAACATTCGTCAACATTCTTGCAACAACAACAACATGCAATGTTGTTGCAACAACAACATTTTCTCATGTTTTCAAAGAGTGAAACATCAAGGGTTTCCTTAGCGTTCATCATTGGTAAGATGTTTATTACATGTGCCATCCTGATGAGAGAAAATAAGCCCAAAATCCAGACAGTTGGCTCCATTTGATGTTTAACCAATGATGATCTTAAATCTCTATCTTCTGACATGAGTGGCCGGGCTGAAGCCTATGGATTGGAAACGACGCTTTGGTCTGCACATGTGCGGGACTCACGTCCATTTGAGATCGGGTGGGAGCGTTTCGTCACGTTCCGTACATTTTGGCCTCCGTCTCCACCCGATGGCACTTGCCTTCTGGGTTTTTGGTTTGCATTGGCGGGAACAATCATCTGTGTGGTAGATAAGCAGTTGCTCTTTGTGGATTATGCAGTTTTACCGTGCGAGACATAATCTGCAGCTGATGCTCACCATAACAGCAAAAGCATTCTAATAGCATTTAAACGATGACTGTGGTCATCATTGGTTAGATGTTTATTCCATGTGCTGTCCTGATGAAGGCAAGTAAGCCCAAATTCAGGATGGCATGCCGTTGAAGTCATGGGGACTCGCTCTGATGGAGGGGTCCAATTGTATGACCATGTATTCTGGCCCTTTGGGGTTTGATGTGTGTGTTTGATTAACCAGATGTTTCAGCCTTTTGGCTGAGGGGCATGTGTATGCCAATGGGACGGTCTTGTTGGACGGTGTGCTTTGGCCATGGGGTCAAGGTGCACGTCCCAAGCTGTTTATATGTTTTCATTTATTCTTTTTTTACTGTTTTTATATACAAAGGCACTTTCATAATGAAGGCAAGTAAGCCCGAAATCCGGATAGGCGGCTTCGTTTGATGTTTAACCAACGATGACCTTAAATCTCTGTCTTTTGACATGAGTGCCTCCGGGTTGGAGGCGATGCTTTGGTCTGCACATGTATGGGACTCTCATCCGTTTGAGATCGGGTGGGAGTGCTTCATCACGCTCCGTACATTTTGGCGTCCATCTCCACCTGATGGCACTTGCCTTCTGGTTTTTTGGTTTGCGTTGGCAGGAACAATCATCTGGGTGGCAGACAGGCTTTTGTTCTTTGCAGATTGTGCGGTTTTACCGTGTGAGACATAATCTGTGGCTGGATGCTCACCTCCAGATAGAGGGTGCTAATAGCATATATGTTGTTACGGCTGTGGAAATTCGCAGAACACCATAAAGGTTCCTTAGATCAGTTATCCCGGTAAGTCTGTGTTCAGTTAGTTTCCCCACCGATGTTTAGAGGGAATTCTTCGTGTTCACCGGGCTGTGACCCTTTGAGATAGTGTTTTTCTTTCTCTATCGTTTTTTTGAACCGACATATCTCGCCCATTCAACAAACCACGACGCCAACAACACAACCACCCCAACTACGCCACAACGCAACCACGCTAACGCCACAACAACACCACCACCATTTAACCTCTTCGCCACTACGCCAGCTTGCAAACGCCATCCTCCACAGACCACGCTACGACCCTTTCCGCGTTCAAAAGGGGTCCGAGAACGCGGGCGTAAAAGAAGGAGAAAAAGCAACCTCCAATGGTGAGTGTGGGTTTTTACCGCTTTTTTTCTCCGAGGCTGGTGTGACGAGAAGGGCGAGGCGGCTCGCTCGCGATTGGTGGATACGAGGAGTGAGGCGGTCGGAGTTGAGAAACGCCCCTTTTCGAGAAGCTTCTCGAAGGGAGGCGGAGCCGAAAACGGGGAGGGGCGAAGGGCGGAGCCCAGGCTATATAAGGCGGACAGCCGCGAGCCTTGCTCCTCTCTTCGTTGGCGCTCTTCTCCGAGCCTTGGTCTCCTCCTCCTCTTCGTTTGCGCTCTTCTCCTGGTCTGAGCTCCTCCTTTTCAATGGCGCTCTTCTCCTGGTCTAGTCTCCTCCTCTTCGTTTGCGCTCTTCTCCTGGTCTGAGCTCCTCTCCTTCATTGGCGCTCTTCTCCTGGTCTGGTCTCCTCTCTTCGTTTGCGCCCTTCTCTTGGTCTGGTCTTGTCTTGGTCTCTTGGTCTATTGTCTCTGGGTCTGTGGAGCGACCCGTACACCAGAGGCGTGGGTCGGTGGAAGTCCGGGCGACGTACCGAGACGCGACGGGAGGCGCAGCTTGCCGGCTGTGGGCGCGAACCTGCGCGTCCGTAGAGGAGAGTGCCAGAGAGAGCTCGCCGACCATCGATGCACCTCAAGGGTGCAGGTAACCTGCTACGGTCTCGCGGGACCCGTTCGGTCTCCCAGGTCCCGTGCCATAAAGACCCAAGTGGTCCAGCCTGACCCCTTGTCTGTGAGGGGGTCTTTTCTTGTGTTTCTTTTGGGTTTTTGAATGCATGCTGTGGTGCCGTGTCCTAAGTAGACCCTGTATAAGTGACTGTGCATGTACAATGTACATTCTCATTGTAGTCGGTTGTATTGCTTTCTTTTGTTTCTTGTACATACGTGCATGACTGCCTGCCTGTATACGTGCTTAGTTGTAATAAATGTCCTTGCTTGTGAATGTATCCCGTTCGTTGCGTCCTCTATTCCCATTGAAAATGCCATCTTGCATCGCGGAATAATTAGTTGGGTTTTAAACACCCGATAAAGAGAATCGGATCCGTCGAGGTCGGCGATAATACCCGCTCGGTTATCGCTGTAGAACGGAACGGACCGTTAAGCGGTTCGTGTCCAAGCCACCTGCGGCGAGGTACGGCCCTCGGTAGGTTACCCGCGCGAGTACTTAGGTATTTCGATATTCGGCGAGTGACCCTATTTCGCGCGGTAGAATGCGGACTGGGCTGTGTGAGGTTAAACCCCCACCCGTGACTGGTTTCTGGCGATAGTTCCAGGAGGTCAGACTGAATTGTCTGTCCGGTGGGCGACACGGCTGCCATTAGAGGTAGCGGCCGCTCGCACACCGGCGGGCGCGAATTCGTAACAATATGTATATGTATGTATTGAATCCCTTCAAAAATGACAGGTTGGAATTATTTTATATGGAATATTCAAGGAGACTGGAAGATAGGTTTTATAGCTAGAAGCGTTATTTTAAAACACTACATGGACAAATGTGATCTCATTTTCTTTATCTTCTGGGAAGTTTCATTTCGACAGTACAGCCTTGTGAGCATACCAAAGGCTGTTCAAAACCTCGGCTGAGCGTCAGGTGTGCTTGTATCTTCTTTATTTATTAGACATCCGACGGATGTAAATGAACACTCGCTTTACTCTGCGCATGTTGCAAATCACATACAGCAAATTTCACCTCCCTGTACTTTGTACTTATTGTTAGTTAAAAAAAAGAAAAAGTTTCTGAACACCGCCCTTTGAGGCCCGATTTGCAAATCACTGTCAACATTTCCAATAGAAGACGTAATAACTCTTTGATGAAAAATGTTTTTTGAGTTTTTTATATCCTTAAAAATGGACCATAGTGAACACAGTCATGTTAAAAGATTGGCCTTTGAAATGTTACTCAAATCGTACCTTATGAAGGTGGACAGACATATACAACACTGCGTTAGATATAGGTACTAGGAAGAGTATCCGTTCCAAGTGACAGGAAAAGCTAGCAAAAGTGTCCATTCCCAGTGATGGAAAGTTTAAGTTGATCTGTCAATTTAAATAATATATCATGGACTTCAAAAAGGTCAATTGTGTTGCATTCTTGGTTTCGCTCAGAACCAAAGCTCTGAGCTACTTATATTGTTGCAGATTTTGAAACCTTGTGCACACAAACAGACAGCAGTCCCTAAGCTTAGTTATTTCAATAAGTATGTGTTTATAGTTAGAATCCGTCCCCCTCTGTCTAATGGGAATTTCGTGTGTGCGCTACGAGTTACTTTTTCAGTTAGGTGTTTTTATACATCCTCCACATCTACATCAACTACAACAACAACCACTACAACTCAACAACTACAAGAACGACAACATCGCCACCGTCCCTGACTCGACCCGGTTGCCATTACGCTCGTGTTTTTGGCTGGGGACGTGGGCGGAGCTTTCGTCGTCTCGGATCGAAGCTCCGCTCCGAGGAGAGGAGGAGAGTGTTTCCTCCAGCCAATGAGCGGAGGGCGAGCACTACACGCGCGCCCCAGCCAATCGGGAGGCCGCCACGAGTCGCCTGAGAACCCCTCGTCCAATCAGGAGGCGATCGGCCAGGAAAAGAAGCCCCTCCCACCAAAAGAGGAGGAGATTGGTTTGGTCTGGACCAATTTTTCAAGAGACCGGGTGATCGTGGCGACGGCAGAGTGGTGAGCAGTCATTGGGGCGATTCGCTTGGTCGACGAGGGTTCTGCAGACGATCGTGGCGACTGCGAGCGTACTGCAGACGGTCTGAGACAGTGTGGTTCGTGTTGAGCGGTATCGTTCGGGGCCGTGACTCGGGTCGTGGGTTCGAGTCCACCAGTGGTTCGGAGTCGGTGTGCCGCACGAAGCGGACAGGTATCCGGCCCGGCTTGACCGAGATAGACCCACGAGGTCCAGTTTCTTTTTGGGTGTGTGTGTGTGTCCGTGGGCGCAGTCTGTTAAGTAGAATTGTGTAAGTGCTTTCCTTTGCTTGTAAATGACCATTTCTTTATTCGTGATAAAGTCTGCTCTGTGTCTCCCTCCCTTATAAATAAACCTCTCTTGTTAAATGTTCCAGTTCGTTTCGTTGCCCGCTGTTTTCTTCCATTGACCCAACACGGTGCGGGTTTGAGGAATAGTAAGGCCGTTCGTGCCGTAAGTTGTTCATTTGGACCGACGCGGCTTTGGTAACTCCCGCTCGGTTACGCCGGATCCGAGTCGGTAACAGCGACTCAGTCCAGACAAAGTCGGCCGAGGGTGTGGTTTTCCGGTAGCTAGACTGCGTGGGTACTTAGGTATATTGAAATTGGCAATTCACCCTACCCCACGCGGTCGAGGTATTGGCGTCCACGGTCCTTAGGTGACCCGTCGACTCCGGAGTTATCCGGGGTGACGATCTATAAATTCCGGGTGTTCGGTGGGAGACGACTCCACTGCTCCACCTTGTGGTCGTTTATCACCACCGACCCCCGGCCCACAACAATATCACCTTCCGCAAAATGGTGGTGCAACATAGGGTGGCGGAGTTTGGATTTGTCAAAAATGAGGGCAATATATTCTGGTTGCAAAATAAAATTTGGCATAAACATTACTCATGCTTGTTGGCCAGTCATTTCAAAAGTGAATGTTGAGATTTTCAAATATGTTGAGAAAAAAATGGCGCATGCATGGCATTCCCTTTCATTGAAATCTGTGCGCCAATTTACAACGGTGTCTCGCCTTGCTCAACCTTCGCTCACCAAAAACTCACCACCTCGACCACCAACATCTCCCGCACATGGGAAAAATAATCCCAATTGGCGGTCGTGGTTGAATATCAACCGGCTGGGTCGTGGAGTTATCCACAGCTGATGGCCTCAGGACTGGGCATTCGGGCGCGCGCGCGAGCGTGCACACACACACACACACACACACACACACACACAACAAAAAAAGATAAATCCATTAAAAAATCCACAGTACATTCATATTTATTCTGAATTACATGAACTTTCAGTAATATGTGCTCCATTTTGTGTGACACCTTCCGCAAAATGGTACCAAATATCAGATCCGTAACTTGTAAGACTTTAGTTTGGCACTTGGTCGATCACATGCTCCAAATGTCTACCTCTGCGTTGAATACAGATTTGAACACAACGGGTGAAGTTTTTGATTACGTGCTGACATTTGAAAAGTGGCATGGACCTTTCTTTGAGATATCCCTAAAGATAAAAAAAAAAAATGTTTTGGCCTTCGTTAAGGGGAATGTGGGGACCACTGGACACTGAAGCAGTGGCCAATTACTCTCTCACCAAAGTGGCTTGTCACCCACTCGTGGGGACTCATTACCATTGTGGGGTGTTGCCCCCACGTGCTGAAGCCATTGTTCCTCTGTTCAAAAGGTTCTCTTGTGACCAAGAGGAACCCAGAACTCATTCAGCACTTTAATGTAGCACTCAGAGTTTATGGTCATGGCATTACTGTCCTCGTCTTCGAACCAGAACGGTCCAATGATGCCATGCTTGCTCATTGCACACCAGGCCGTGCACTTGACTGAATGTAAGTCTCTGGCGAACCTTTTCGGGCGGTAGTGTGCCCCTGCAGTAGCCATTTTTCTTTGAGTTGACTTGACCATGAAGAAAAAAGTGAGCCTCATCGGAGAAGAAAATGTTGAGAAAACCAGGCTTCTCAATTTTCTCCAAAAAACCACCAAGCCATTTCAAGACCCTTGTTTTTGTCTGGTCAATGAGTTTGTCTGATTTGTTTTCCATGCAGATGAAATTTTATGTCATCATGGAGAATCCTCCTGAGACTTGACACTGATTGTCCAAGGTTTTGGTTGTAGTGATGAAGCAACTTTTTTGGACTTTCTGACTGACTGTTGGACCCTCTCAATGACCCCATGAGTTCTCACTGAAGGGCATCCGGAATGAGTTGGTCTGTCCATTGATTTTGAGTTTAAGTTGTGCACAGTTCCTTGCTCTCAAAATTTATTCATCCATTTGAATATTCTTTCTTTGCATGAGGCATCTCTGCAGTTACATTTCCTCTTGAACTTACTTTGACTTTGGATGAAGGATTGCGTTTTAATGTAAGATTCTACACAAAAGGCCTTTTTCTCATTTGTGCAGGGCATTGTTTCCTACAAGACCTCAGCTATCATTATCTGAAATAAGAGAGAGAAAAAAAAAACCTGAAAAATGAAGGTGAATACAACAGAGGTGTTTTTTTTTTTGCACACCTGCTATATCATTATTTTTTTTATTGAAATGTAACACAATTAAGGGGTGGGATGAGACGATTTTAGGGTGAGGAATGAAAAAATACTGACAGCACATTCACCTTTTTACGAGACTGCGCGATATCACGGTCACTCCACATATACGCATAAGCACTTGCAGTCCCAATACCATGTACTCCTGTATCCTCAATGCCTTTGGGGTTTCTATCTATTCCAGTTTAAACCTATCTACTATTTCTGCTGCTGCTACCACCTTTCCAGGTAGACTATTCCATTCCATGCATGGACTACTCACTGATTGAAAGACTGTCTTACTACCGTCCTAACTCTCCTCTTCCTTACTTTCACGCTGTGGCTCGTGGTCTTGTCACTGTCCATCCAGCTGAAAAACTTCAGCATTTATTTTGTCTACACCCTTCAAATGGACAAGTTTTTTTTTTCCGATGTGTTGTCCGTATTTGTTCATTCTTTACCCCTCAACTCCAAACCCCTCCAAAACAACACAAAACAACAACAAAAAAAATCCTGGTGATGTCCCTGTACCTTCCCCACTGTTCTCACCACTTCTCTCTCCTCCATTAAAATGAAGTCGATAAACTGATAGATTTAATCAGTGTTGTTGATACAGTGCATGCATGATGGGCCAAATGCCCTCCTGTGTTCCTTGTATATCCTATACTGACTGCAATAACTAATCAAAGAAGGTTTTAATGATCACAGATGGTAGTAAATATCATGACTAGACTTTTCCAAATGAAACTAAAGGCACACAGACAGCCTTTGGCCTGTATGTTTCAAGATACTCATGCTTACAGTGACTTGTCATTGTCAGAAAAATAAACAAGTGGGTTAAACTCAAATATGTTTGCCATTTACTCAAGCGATGCAGTTTAACTATTCATGTGTAAGAACATAGTAACATATACAAACATAATTTGAGCAGATGCAAGCTGTTAATTTGCTGTTTTGTGCTCCTTTCAGCTCTCCCAATCACCGTTCCAGTTTCTGGTTGTGGAACCGACAGTTCCTGCAGTAGCTCGACGTCATCACAGCTCACCTCTCCTCAAGTAGGTTCTCTACAGCCTAGAAACTCTTCGAGTGAACTGTTATGCCATTTCAGCAAATTCTGCCTTCTTTTCAGTTATCTTTTCAAAAATCTTATCCCAATTTTTGGTTTCTTCATTCTTGGTGTCTTTCATCCAATTCTTTAATTTACTGTTTCCACAATTTTCAACATACTCCTGACGTTTTCATTTCCTCTCAACTTGCATTGCAGCTTGACTCTGAGTCGTATTCTCCTGTTGCTCAGATGCTCAAACCTAAATTGACATTCTCTCCCATTTTGTGTGTCAGTCTGGTTTCGAGTCTCAGCGTCTTGCTCATAGCCCAGCTTTGCCTTCTCGTGGCGTCTCCTCTGTGGAGGCAGGAGTTTTGGGGGTACTCGGAGGCTCTGGAGAAGCTTTGGGAAGCTCAGGAACATTGGTAGAAAGGACCTTATCAGCAGAGGAGGACTTTGTGATGGTTCCACGAAACCTGCCCTCAGATTTTTGTGAGTCTTGTAAATGTGTGCAGAAAATTCAGTTGCATTTATTACTAAATGGAGAAACATCTGTCCATGTGTCACACTTCATTCTAAAGGGTTCCTGGTGTTGTAGAATAATAAATAATGGTCCTGTTGGAAAGCTAAGAATCAATTTACTTGGATGGAAAACTAATAATCGATTTGCTTTGAACCAAGATTTGTGTCCGTTTAATCACAGGTGCCTGTTTTAAAAGCCCTCTTTCCAGTATTCAAGAAGAAGAAGAAGAAGCAGGAATGAGAGCTTAATGAGGGGTTCTAACAGTAACACTTATTCTATGACAGCACAAACCCTTTAGAAGGACACAGAAGGAGCATGCAAAATTAAACATAATAATCTGTATTATAAAAGGTGCTGTGCCTGTCTGTTTGTCGTGCTTTAAACTTGAGAACGGATTCACAGATTTCAATGAAAACAATGACGGTTGATTCAGGGAACTCCCAGGAAGGTTGGTGTTGCAAAAAAAAAGAAGAGATTTTGTGTATGGGTACACGTAGAAAAACTGCAAATGCCAACTTGCGACGCTGGTTATCCCCACACAGAGGGCAGGATCTCCCAGGAATTATTTTTTGTTCTTGCCCCATAGATTAGCAACCACAGAAAAGATTGGTATTTCTGTCAGCGATGAGGTCTTATGTGCTAGTATTTCTCAAAGTGATAGGAAAATATATAAACTACACTGAAGGCCCAGCACAGAAAGAACAGCAACCACAGCCACAACAACATCAACTACGTGTAATAAAAGATCCATTTTTCACGCGTCTTACTTCATTTTACATCCTCATTGAGATTCACAGATGGACATGCAATATGCTTGTGAAATGCAACAAGCTGTCTTTTGGTTAAACCCATCAGCAAAGCGATGGGTAGACAGGCTGAGTATTGTGTAAAGTTCAAGAACTTTAAACAGGGTCAGGAACACCTACTGTCATGGCCAAAAATATTGGCACCCTTGTACTTTTTTCAAATAACTCACAATTTTTGCTCAAAATAAGTTGAAATTGACAAAAGTATTTTGTCTCCACAATTCTTCATTTCACTGTTAATATTACAGAACCTTTGTTTTTTTGATTCAGAACTTAATATGTCTTTTTAAATCAGAAAATAAAAAATGGCATTGACAAAATTATATTGACACCCTAGATTTAATATTTGGTATCACAGCCTCTGGACAAAATAACTGCAGTCAAGTGCTTCCTATAGCCATGAATGAGCTTCCTACACATCTCTACTGGCAGTTTGTCCCACTTTTCTTGTATAAACTGCTCCAATTCTCCCAGATTTGAAGGGTGCCTTCTCCAAACTGCTGTTTTCAGATCCTCTGACAGGTGTTCAATGGAATTTAGATCTGGACTCATTGCTGGCCACTTTAATCCAGCGTTTTGTGTTGAACCATTCCTGGGTGCTTTTTGAAGTGTTTGGGGTCATTGTCCTGCTGTAAAGAGCCATGACCTTCGACGGAGACCGAGCTTTCTGACGCTGTGTTGAACATTGCACTCCAAAATCCCTCCTTGGTAATCTCCTGATTTCATTCTGCCATGCACACATTTAAGGCACCCAGTGCCAGAGGCAGCACAGCAACCCAAAAACATCATTGAACCTCCTCCGTGTTTGACTGTAGGGAAGGTGTTCTTTTTGTTGAAGGCTTAATTTTGTTTTCTGTAAACATAGAGATGATGTGCTTTACCAAAAAGCTCTAATTTGGTCTCATCTGTCCACAGGACATTTTCCCAGAAGGATTTTGGCTTGTTCAGGTGTGTTTTGGCAAACTCCAGTTGGACTTTCTTATGTCTCTCTCTCAGCAGTTGGGTCCTCTTGGGTCTCCGAACATAGCACCTCCTTTCATTGAGTTGGCGACGGATGGTGTGAGTTGAAACTGTTGTACCTTGTGTCTGAAGGTCAGCTTGAATCTGTTTAGTAGTTGATCGAGGTGCTTTCTCCACCATTCAAACAATCCTTCGCTGTAATCTTCGATCAAATTCTCTCTTCCGGCCACGTCCAGGGAGGTTGGCTGCAGTGCCATGGTCCTTAAACTACCTGATAACATTGTGTACGGTGGACACAGGAACATCAAGATCTCTGGAGATGGACTTGTGGCCTTGAGATTGTCCCTCCACCCATCGGGACCATACTCTGTGCAGGCGTTTGTGTGCTCAGCAGTCTCTGGCCTATTGGGCCACAAGTCCTGACGGGTCGCCACGTCCGACACAGGATACCAGCAAGCTGGCACTCATTTTGCCGAGCTCGGAAGGATGACAGGCAGAGTCAACTCCCTCCACCTGGTATAAATTCAGCAGCCGAGTGGGGTTTGAACTCAGGATCCTAGGATCCCAAGCCCTCCACCCTAACCATTAAGCCAACACCAGGCATAGATTGTCCATGCTTGGCTACAATCTTGTCTCTGACCTCCTCAGACAATTCTCTGGTTTTCCTTCTTTTCTCCATGATCATTGTGGTACACAGTGACATAAAACAGCAGAATGACCCTTTTCTCCATTTAAACTGGTTGAATGAGTGATGTTTATATTGCAGGTACCTGCAGCTCACCACAGGTGAGTTCAATTCCAAAGTAAAGGAGAATCAGCTGCTTGAAATCTAATTATTTCAAACAACTTCTAAAAGGTGCCAATAATATTGTCCGGGCCATTTTAGTATTTCTGTGTGGAATAAGCGAATATTTAGTGAACTTTTTCAACCTATTTTGTTTAGTTCTCTGCAAACCAAAGAAATACATCTGTGGATACCAAAATATTTTTTCATTTCAACAATTTTCTGCAAGAAATGGTGCATTATTTGAAAAAAGTGCAAGAGTGTCAATATTTTTGGCCACGACAGTAAGTCAAGTAAATCATGTCTTAACTACTGATTTGGTGAAGAGAATGGTGATGATTGTATATGGGTGCTGCCGGTCTTTATTTAGGAGTGAAAGTGGTGCCAACGTGATATCCTCAACTATCCGGTAATAGTTTTTTTTATTGTCTTTACTCAATAATTCCAACATAATCTATTGTTGCAATGACCTTACCAGGTGGAGTTATGTCCCCTCCGAGTGCTTTGCTGTGCCGCAGAGCCTCAGCTGAACCTATGTTGTAAGTATGCTCAGGTATTTTAAAGAAATCTTCCCTTCAAATTTCTGAATAACAGTCCTTTTGTTCTCTGGTAAGCTGTCTTGTCCATCTTGGTTTACTACTAGTTCTCTAATATATCATTGTTTATTTTGTCTGTTCCCTTTATCTTTCTCGGGCCCTTTTATGTGTGCAGTGCCTCTCCCTCTCCGTCACCTAGTTCGTCCCCTGCAACCGGCCGTCCTCTTGCTGCATGCCGAGGCTCAGGAAGCTCTCCCAGTCGGTATGGACAAGGAGAAATAAATGCAGCATATGCTCTTACTGGACTTTCTACTTGATGGTGCCATGATAATAGGACTTTTTATATTGGTTACAAAGATTATGCTTCAGCAAGCAACCAACCATAGCTGTTCTCATTTATTAATTGCACCTGTTGTAATATTATACTGATTAAACTGTTTTTCTCTGGTTCTGGCTGCCAAAGTTCTCACGACACACTACATTCGTGACATGTTATGATGAAGCCTGATTTGTTGAAAATATAGGCAAGTATAGTCAGGCTTGATATTCAGATTTGAATTTCAATCGTGGCTATATCTTGACTGGAGTTTGTTTGAAGTTATCACCAATGTTTAATGTGCTGAGACTGCTATTGCTGTTACCACATGGATGTCACTTGAATTTATGTTGCAGACCCAGTGCCCTATGTATCTTGGCATCCCCACAGCCAGTCCCCAGCCAGGTCCTGAACTACCAGCGTATGGAACAACAGCTTAATTCACCAACCAGTCCACCGCATGGGAGGTAATGATAATCTTCGATGGTAACTCAAGAAATGACCGCAATCTTGTATGTAATACATGAGTTTAGTTGACTCTGCCTATCAAATAAATGAACCGATGTCCTTGTTGAGATTTTGGCGCATCTTGATGGCAATATGTAAATATGCCAAAGTTATCTATGCATTATAACGCTCTTCTGAGCCAATTTAGTACATGTATCATGCAATCTTTTTGTCTGAAACATTATTTTTATTGTATGAAATGCCAACTATATCAGTGCCACCTGCATTATATGGCCAGCGTTGTCATGATTTAGGCTAGCCCATTTGTACCATGATGTGTGGATCAGTGCAGGTGGTAATTTACAACCAGCACACAAACTTGTGCAGAGTAGTTAAAGAAAAACAAAATAAAAAACAGAATTGCTGAGATCAAAATCGATGCATTCATTTTTTTTTTAACACCATGGCTGGCTGACTGGTCATTTTTGTTTTTGAGAGGTTTTGTTTGGATGGGCAACAGACAAACACCTATCCCTGTGTACCTTTAAGGACTGGTGGTGCTCCAGTTAGGCGCAGTTCTACCAGCCCTCATGGGTTTCTACGCTTGGCCTCCCCAGGAGGGGCAGCCCCAGCTCCGCCGCCACGGCGTCGCTCTCTTGTGGGTCTGCATCGCCCTCACTCACCTTTTCCTCTGGGTCTGTATGCCACAGCAAAGATAAGCCCTTACTGGAGTGTAAAAAGTTTAATTTTGTGTTTTTTTTTTGTTTGTTTTTTCCCAACAAATTACAATTGCACACCATTCCTATTATTTTTGAACCATTCCTATTATTTTTGAACAATTCCTCTAAAATTTGGAATGGACGTGCCTTGGTCGTGATTACACGCAGATCCCTTTTTGTTTTTTGAATTATGCCTCTGTTCATATTTTGGGGGAAGACGAGATCAAAGGTGAAGCACTAAAAATAAAAATCACACATTTTACCTTGGAATTCCATTGTATTGGAGGTGATGGAGATTAAATTTGGTACAAAGGTGCTTTAAAATAGCCCTGGAAGGGATACATAGAAAAAATTAGGATGACACTTTTTTTTTGAGATTTTGCAGGGGTCAAAGGTCAAAATTGGTCACAAGGCTTCTGGCTTGCCATGCCTCTCAATTTCAACTAATTGGCAAAGCGAGACCTTACCACACCCCTGACATATAAAAACCAGGTGGATAATCACTGGTGTCAAAATGATCACAATAAGGTAAAAATGGTCACACAATTCAGGATTTTGGCCGACCAAGCTTTTATATTGAAACCAATCCAGGCAAGATTTGGAACAAAAATACCTTTGATTTAAAGCAGGTATTTATGTGTCTTTGTTGAGCAGAAATGGGCCCCTTCAGATTAAAGACAGGTAAACACTGGTCTGTTGTCTTCCTTTTGCTAGGGGTCAAAGTAGGTGGGAGTGGGGGGGGGTAGACATTGCATTAAGTTGAATGTCTGTGAGTAGAGGATAAATGGGGCTTCTGAGGCAGCCATTCAAATGAATGGGGGAAAAGGGAAAAACTTTCTGACTCAAGGCCCAAAAGCCCAAAATAGGAGACTGATTTCCTCCCCTTCCCATACAAGCAAATGTAAAATTGAGACTGACTCAAGCACCAAAAGCCTAAAATAGGAGACTGATTTCCTCCCGTCCCATACAAGCAAATGTAAATTGAGACTTACTGATTAAAGCACTCTTTCCTTTCATATTTTTATTCCATTCAAAGAGCGAACCAATGAATATTTGTCCATGTTCTACTTTGGGAATAACTTAATTTTCCTATTACATTCATCACCATCGAGTATATTCACAAATATTACTTTGGAATTGGTTCTTGTTTATGTGTCTTTGTTGAGCAGAAATGAAATGTTAAACTTCTCTTAATGATCTTGTTTGACCACCTCCTGAGCCACATATCATTTTGAGATTGTAGTAAATTGTTTTTTCCATTGTTCAATTGATTACCATCAAGTTTTCAGTCCATTCAAGGATTTTTTTTTTTTTTTACATCCTCCAACTTATTTGTAATTAAATTTATTCGCTTATTTGTTTTATCTACTTTTACCCGTTATTTTTCAATAAGACTTATTTGATATTTCTCACATTCTTTATGTTTCCCATTTAAATACCAAGGCTGATTACATCTGCACTCTTTGGTTTGGTTATTGCTTGGTTCTCTCATTTATACATCAGTAAAAAGATGGCGGTAGCCTGTTAAAATTCCCAACCCAATATCTTAACACTTATACTTATAACCATAAGGGAGACAATTGATTCCATTCTCTAAAATATATCTTTTATCATCAAAAGCTCCTAATGCTTTCTTAATTACCTCTTCTGTATATAATTGATGTTTATAACTTCTTATTGTATTCATTTTTCTGCACTCTTCCTTCTTTAAGGTGAAAACAGTTTAATAATGTTTAAAGTTTATTGTTTCCTTGATTATATTTTTCTTTATTCCCTTTAGCTTCTTATCACACGTTTCAATGTTATTATTAGCAATATACGTAAAAACATAAGACTTTGATCTCAATCCTATAAATTCACTCATGACCTTCCCACCCAATTC
>CM068957.1:3254662-3269021 GCA_035128595.1 Eptatretus atami | reverse complement strand
AGAGAGAAAGATTCATTCTGTATCTTGGCCTTCGCTTCAGCTGTTCGATTTGTTACAGTGGGTTCCTTAACGTTTCATTCTCCGTTCTAGTTCTTTCCTCTCTCACATCCTCAGCTCGTTTTGTAACTCAGAAGCTTTCTTTCTAATTCCTTTCTGGCCTCATCACCTCTTCTGCCTTCTTCCTTCACAATTCGTTCTTTCTCCTCCATATCTCTCTAGGACTTCCTGCCATTCCTTTCCTGTTTTCTATCTTCCGTTCTAGGCTTTCTCTTTCCCGATTGCCTGTTCTTATCTCTTTCTTCAATTGTTTTATTCCAAATCGTTTTTCCGGTTTTTGCTCTTCTAACTTTTTCCCTCAGCTCACTCTCCGCTTGTTTCCACTCATGGGTCTTGAGGTCTATTTTCCCTATTTTTTCCCTTTAATTCTTCGAACCGTGTTGACTTCCCCAATAGTTCCTTCTCTAATTGTTTTACTTCCAGCTCGTGTTCTTTGCTTTTCTTTTTTTGAGCTCGGTCTCTCCATTCTTCCTTTAATTCTTTCCCAAAGCCCAGCCAATGTCCGCCTGCCTCACCTGCTTCACGTGGGTTTGAAGCGGTGGCTGTTGGGAGCACTCGCCTCGTGTCGCGCCATTTTGCAGCGCCATTCGCAGAGCCATAAATAGCCGCTCGCTCCGTGCTGCGCTGAGGTGCGATCGCGCCGCCATTATGCGACTCAGTTTGCCGGCAAAGTCCGTGCTCAGAATGTCGGGTTGAGCTCCCCCGTGATTCAACATTACAAGTATTACCATCCCGGGCCATGGATTCTAAATTATTACACATATACATTTCTACCCCGGCACCCGCTCGCCTTGAGACGCATCTTATTCCACGTAAGGGCTAATTTAACTCGCTCGTAATTTGGAGGGAATCGGGGGTCGCTCTCTCACCCTGGACCGATTCCCTATGAATTTAGCTTGGAGACAAGAGAGTCCGTTTTCCCCGCTCTCTGACACCAGTGTTGCGAATTCGCGCCGTCGGCGTGCGAACGACCACGTGACTCGAATCGCGGCCGCTTTGCCCACCGACGGACAATTACGCTCGTGACCCTCCCGGCTAACGCCGGATCCAGTCACGGGTGGACCTTTCGGCCTCACCACACCCAGTCCGCATTCTACCCGCGCGGAATAGGGTGAATCGCCGAAAGTCGATATACCTAAATACCGCCACGGGTAACCTACCGAGGGGTTGTACCTCGCCGCAGGTCGACCTTCGGACACGGGCGCTAAGCGATCCGTTCCGTGCTATCGGGATAACGAGCGGTGTTATCGTCGGCCTCCGACGGTTCCTGATTAATATCGGGGCGTCCCGCGCCCACTCAAACCCTTTACGTGAAACAAGATGGAGACCCACGAGGAAGGACGCAGCGAAACGGGGAAGAATTCAACAAGTACGCACATTTATTTCACAGACAACACATAGAGCACACATATAGCACAGCATGTATTTACAGTTTCAATAATGCACATATATCAAATAAAAGACAAAACCCACAATGCAGAGCTACCACCGAATACGTGACACACGGACCACTTACACAATTCTACTTTGCGGACACGGCGCACACACACACGTTCACACACCCAAAAAGAAATGGAAGTCGCTACTTCCTGAGGTGTTGAGTCTCGGCGACCGTCACTCCTCTCGCGGTCCGCGAGCTCTCTCCGCCGCGCTCGCGCCTGCCCGTACCGGCCTCTCGACGCCTTCCGCGACACTGACACACTGCACTTGACTTGACTGCGACACTGAGAGAGCACACGCCGAACCAGAGAGCCAGAACGAGCGAGCGCCGACCAGAAGAGAAGCGAAGAGAAGAGGGGAGCGCCGAACCAGAAGAGAAGCGAAGAGAAGAGAGGCACCTCCTGCGCCTCTCACTCTTATACCGCCCGCGCCCGCCCTCTTCTCCGCCCCGCCTTTGGCTCCACCCCTTCGAGGCGCTTCTCGAAAGCACTCGAAGCGGGGCGTTTCCACTCGTTCCCTCCACCTCCGGCTTGTGGGGGCGAGGCGAAGCCGTTCTGGCGGCGGGCCAAGGAAGGAAATTGGCGGGAAAACCGCGCGCCCCTCGCTGTGGGGACTTCTCCCTTCCCTCTCGCGTTCGACGGTTTCCAACGCGGAAACCGTCGTACGTGGACCGCGGAGGATGGCGTTCGTTGGTGTGGAGTAGTGGCGAAGATGGTGGTGGTGGTTGTGAGGGTGGCGGTGCTGGGCGTTGTTGGAGTGGTGGCTTGGTTGGCGTTGTTGTTGTTGGCGTTGTTGGCGTTGAAGTGTGGGTGGTTCGAAAATAAAGCAGAACAGAAAAACGCCTAACTCAATACGCAGCCCGAATGAATACATTAATTCCCTCTAAACAATGGGTTTGGGCTAACTACACATGTACTTCAGAAATATATCTCACTACGGGACTGAATGGTGTAATGCGAATTTCCACAGCCTGTAACATATGAATGATTTAGGGTATAATTGGTGATTTTAAAATTACCCTAGAAGAGCTGGAACAATAAAATCAGTCTCGTAAGGTAGAATATTAATCCACTTGGTGCCGAGAATGAGTTTTGTGGAAAGATGATTGGCAAACAACAAATAAAGAATTTAATAAGGGTAAATCATAATGGGTTTTGCCATAGTTTATATCATGAAAACACATAGAACAGGATTATATATATAATAATAAGTAGGAAATACAAAATGATTTAACTATGTGAAGATAGGAGGTATTTCTGTCATTATATTAATCTGTCATATATTTTCTAATACATAAATGACAGCAAGAAGGCTTCAAGAAAATTATCATTTCTGTGTCCAAGCATAACTCTCAAGAAAAGGGTATTCGGTATTTTAATAAATATGTTCCACAACATAGAATAGGTATTTTCAATAAAAGATTGTCTTTATACTGATGTTATATAAACCAACAACTTTTGGATTTAATTAAAATGTTAAATAATGAAAAATATTAAAGTTAAGAAAACGCAAGGCTCTTTTAGGAATTCAGAAGAAATTTTATTGGTTTCCTGTTAAAAAATTTATTTTGGATACAGGAATAACAAGAAATCCTGATGAATATATGTATGATATTCTATGGGGTGAAAGTGATTCAACGATAGTAAGGGATGAGGGAGGAGTTGAAGAAACTGAGACAAAGGAGGAGAAGGAGAAGAGAGAAGGAGGCAAGGGAGAAGAGAGAGAAGGAGAGCGAGGGGGAGGAAAGAGAGAGAATAAATAAATATAAAATAATGGAAACCAGTGAGATTAGAAAAAGACGAGCCAAACCATGCTCTGCGCGAAGTTTCGAAAGTGAGGGTTTGTTAGGACGTCAATATATCCAGTGTTCACAATGTGATATATCGAATTTCTTTATATATCATGTAATGTTTCTTGTTACATTTTTTGTGTCAAATGCACCTTCTGAGGTAGTCAGCATGTGCAGAAGAGGGTTTCACATTGCGGACGCTGTTTTCTCGGAGTGGCATTACTCCTCTTAGCGGTGACGGTTTGTTGACGACAGACGGTTTCACGACAGACGTAATGACGTCAGCGAATGACCGATGTCATGACGTCATTACGCCTCTCAGCGGTGATGTCACACGTCGCCATGCAAACGAATGTAAAAATTAGAAAATCGCCAAAAATTCCCAAACCTGTCCGTCTGGCACGATCTCACATAGCCCATGCTGTTCATTAGACCACAGAGCACCCGCATGCCGAAAGTGGAGACAATCCATCTGGCAGTTTCGGAGGAGAAACGTCAAATGACACGCAGATGTTAACAGAAATAATATGTAGGATTGGGGGTATTACAGAAAATAAATAAATCTCAACGCACCGAGGAGGAAAACAAAGAACTGACAAGTCTATTAGAAATATTTGCGTCGACTATTAACGTCGTTTTCCTTGGTGTGATTGACTTTAATTAAAGTTTAACATTTGTTTTCTTAAATAAATGGAGTAGAGAGTGAAGACATTTCTGAGGATTCTTTATGTTTTAAAAATTAAGATTCAAATGTGCATGTTGGAAACTAAAAAGGTTTTCACACTCTGTCGGAATTTTTGACATAAATAAATGAGTTATTGTCTCAAATGTAAAAAGAAAACTAACACTAAAAAAATCTCATATTTTAAAAGTAAAAACAACAGGGTTATACAAAAAGGTACATGTTCGGTGTGTGGCTCTAAAAAGAGTAAATTCATCTCCAAACACAAACGTGGGGGAGATGTACAAAAGTTTTTATCAGGAAGTAAATTTACAACAACTGGAATACCAGGGGAATTACATCTACCAGGGTATTCTTTCTGTGGTCCAGGAACAAACTTGAATAAAAGATTAGATGAGGCTGACAATCCTAAACCGTGGAGCCAACCTATCAATAGGGTTGATGAAGTGTGCATGAGGCACGATATTGATTATGGAAATATCACAACGTTGGAAGAAAAACATGAAGCCGACAGAGAAATGTTGTATAATTTGTCTCTGATACAAAATCCAACCTTGAGAGAAAAAGTTGATCGGTTCATCGTGAAGAAGATGATCAGTGCTAAATTTAAACTTGGGCTTGGAAATTCAAAAAACTTATAGGCTCTAATGATGTCATTAAGATTGAAGAGCAATTAGCTGATGAATTACATAAACCAATAATCACAAAGTTTCATAGAAGGTAGGTTTATTCCAAGGAAGTTGATTATATCTGGTCCGCTGATTTAATTGAACTCATTTATGATAAGAGGTACAAGTATGCTTTAACCGTTATTGATTTAGGAGTGTTGATTTGAACACAGATATGCGTGGGTCGTCCCTTTGAAAAACAAAACCGGCAATACACTCATGTTGGCCTTCCAACAGATATTTAATAAAAGTAAGCGAAAACCTAACACATTGTGGACTGATGAGGGTACAGAGTTCCACAACAAACCATTTATGAATTTTCTTTAAAATAACAACATTATATTATACAGCACCTTTAATGAAGGAAAAGCGTTTGTTATTGAGCGATTCAATCGCACTTTAAAAGAGAGACTATATAAAAAATTCACTCAACTCGGTTATCAAACAATGGTCATCTTAATTCAGGATACTGTCGATAAGTATAATGATACGATTCACCCTCAACGAATACCAAACCATCAGAAACGTATACAAAATTAGAATATGAAAAGAGATTAATGTCAGAAAGCCTCAGTTCAAAGTTGGTGATGTAGAAGAATATATAGGTGGAAATCTCATTTTGAAAAAGGTTATACAAAGCGATGGACAAATGAACTTTTTAAATTGTTGATGTAATAGATGCAGTTCCTTGGACTTTTCAGGTATATGATTTAGAAGGGGAAGGATTTTAGTTCATTTTATTCACAGGAATTACAAAAGACAGATAAATTGAATTTTTTTTTGACTCCACCCCTTTTAAACTCCGCCCCTTTTTGACTCCACCCACAAAGCCACACCCACTCACACAAGCCCACCCACGCAAACCCCACCCACATAAGCCACATCCACACAAGCCCCACTCACAAAAGCCACATCACACAAGCCCCACCCACACTAGCCCCACCCACACAAGCCCCACCCACACAAGCCCCACCCACACAAGCCCCACCCCCTGTGCGCCCACACCTTCGACCCACCACCCCCTCATCCCACCCCACCCTTCCCCAAACACAACGGGTAGGTGAGGGGGTGGTGGGTGCTTGGGGGAGCGCACCTACCCCCCTCCCCTCCTTTGCACTTCCTTTATTATTTTTTTATAATTAAGAATTAAATAATTGAAAGCAAAGGAAATATTCCTCAAGATTGAAATTATTAAACATTTTTCTTGGTAAATATTCAGTTGCGAGAATGAACGATCTTTCCCAGCAGTCTGCTTCAGATGTCTTGTGATTTGAAACTCAATCAACATATTCTGTTCAAAACAAAGGTGAAGAACAATTAGGGTTATAAAGATGATTATATTATGATATTAAATAAATAATAAATATAACATTTATCTCCAGAAAGATCGGTTTTGTGTCCATTTCATCCAGATGAGCATTTAAACTGGAACAAGTTTGAAATGAATCATCACCCTGTGGAATTTCAACATCTTCCCATTCTAGGTTGCGAAATTCATTCTCTCCACCACCCATGTATGATTCAGTTTTAATGCTGAAAATATAAAGCAAGTAGTCAAAAATTACCACCAAGTTGTGGTATTGCTTTTAAATTAATTACCACCATACCAAATAAAGGTTGTGTAAAAGGAGAACAGAAAGAGACAGACGGAGACAGAGACAGACAGATAGAGAGAGAGACAGAAAGACAGAGACAGATAGAGAGACAGAAAAACAGATAGATAAAGAGACATACAGACAGAGACAGATAGATAGAGAGACAAAGAGACAGATAGATAGAGAAAAAGAGACAGAAAGACAGACAGATAGATAAAGAGACATACAGACAGAGACAGAGAGACAGAAAGACAGAGACAGATAGATAGAGAGACAAAAGACAGAAAGACAGAGACAGATGGAGAGACAGAAAGACAGAGACACGCACATGCACACGCACACTACACACACATACATATATATATATATATATATATATATATATTATATATATATTATATATATATATATATATATATATATATATACACACACACAACACACACACACACCACACACACACAACCACACACACACACACACCACACACACACACACACACACACACATAGAGTGATAATTTCTCACCTTGGACTCGGATCATTCAAGATCAAAGACGTGTGAGTACTTGTTTCCAGTCAACAATAATATCATTCAGTTCTTTTCGAAACGAATAAATGTCTTCAAGGAAGTCGTTCATTTTATCCATTCCTCATGATATTCAAATAACTCGTTTTCAACATCAGTTATTAACGATGTTCTTATTGGGGACAACCTGTTGGAAAAAAACATACAATAATTATTGGTTGTATCATGATTTAATTAATAATCAATTGCTTCACCATCATTCTAAGAGGAAGCCAGACTTTACAATACACACAAACAAACACAAATTTCCAATATTGTGATGGGTTATCTTCTTTCGTCAGATGAAAGATAGTTCATGTCTCAGTCATTTACCATTGGGACAAGATGAGAAAAATGAAAAAACCGTCAAACAGAAGAGATTTTCAACCAAGAGAAATGCCTGACTTATAAACACAGTCTTCACACAAGTTGGTTTAATAAGCAACTTGATGACGTAATGGGAGATTACATAACAAGTTTTTTCCAGAGTGTGTTTCCACACAGGAAATGACTTTTGTTCGCGCGAGGCAGCTTGGTTGACTCCAAAATGACCCCTTTAACACGAAAATGAAAATGCTTTAAATGATTTTGATAAAACCTACGTTTAAAAGCTGTTTTTAACAAAACTTTGTTCTGTTAGTGTTCTGATGATTTAAAATATAACCACGAGAGAATGGCACAGAATACTTCCTCATTTTCACGGCACGACTGTGTTCTAAAAACACTTCCCCATTTTACAAAACTCACCCTAACAGCCCTCTCTTTCATGCTTGAAGAGATAAAGTGAATATAATAGGAAAATTAATTTATTCCCTAAAGGAGAACATGGACAAATATTCATTGGTTCGCTCTTTGAGTGGAATGAAAATATGAAAGGAAAGAGGTGCTTTAATCAGTAAGTCTCAATTTAATATTTGCTTGTATGGGAGGGAAGGTATCAGTCTCCTATTTTACATTTGCTTGTATGGGAGGGAAGAGAATAGGTGGGGAGAAAATCGGTCTCCTATTTTGGGCTTTTGGGGATTGAGTCAGTCTCAATTTTACATTTGCTTGCATGGGAGGGGGAGGAAATCAGTCCCCTATTTTGGGCTTTTGCACCTTGAGTCAGAAAGTTTTCCCTTTTCCCCATTCATTTGAATGGCTGCCTCAGAAGCCCCATTTATCCTCTACTTCTGTGGTTCTAGTCTTTGTTACCTCTGCCATCGAAGGAGGGTGGAAGTTATGTTTTCATCCCTGTCTGTCTGTCTGTTAACAAGATATCTCAAAAAGTTGTGGACAGATTCGGACGAAACTTGGTGGACAGGTTGGGTGCGTGACCATGACAAATTGATTTGATTTTGCTGAAGATCCGAATCCGGATCCGATGACTGGAATTTTTAAAAAGTGATTCTTCACCATTGAAAGATCGGGCTCAAAAACGATATATAGCATGATATTTCAAAAATGTATTGGGCCAGATATGTTATCGTGGATCAGGCATTACGGGGCGGAGGTATGCGCTCTATCGAGTGCCCTTCTAGTTTGTACATGTGATTCCAATTTACTCCGACTTCATGACTGCATACTAAATAGCTGATGCGGTTACAAGATAAAGTATTGGCAAATCACACACTTTTCAATCTGATTGCTATTGGCCATGCTACTGTTTTATGTCTGTGCATCTTGATATTTTTTCCTGGTGTTTTTAAACAGGAAAGCTCGCTTAAGAATTATTATCGAGAAATACAACAGAATAATAGCAGTAAATATATTTGTGCATTCTAGATTTTAAACGTAATTATTTTAAATATTAATATTTCATCATGTGCTTACTCGTCGAGAGTTTTGAAGTAATTTATTGATGGGAGCACTTTCTGTCTTGTGTTTTCTTCCCATCATCAGCTGGGTTGCTTGCTGAGCCCTCATCAAGTCCAAGCCCACCCAGAAGTTCTGACTCTCGTTCTCGCCATTCCTTTCGTGAGCATGCTGTTTTATGCAAGCTAATAGTGCAGTATAAAAGTTCTGAATTCTAACCGAGAGGACATGTCACTTGTCAATCATTGTCTGCTTCCCCAACAACTTATTTTGATGTCTTTGCATCGTTGATAACACTGACCCCCTTGACATTACTGCCCCCATTTTTGCTGCACATTTCCAATAGGATCTCCTGGAGCTATTAATACTTCTGCTCGGGCCTGTGCACAAGTTGAGAATGCTACGCCTTCTCCT
This sequence comes from Eptatretus atami, assembly GCA_035128595.1. Lineage (NCBI taxonomy): Eukaryota > Metazoa > Chordata > Myxini > Myxiniformes > Myxinidae > Eptatretus > Eptatretus atami. The sequence goes on along the minus strand of CM068957.1, from coordinate 3,260,015 downwards.
CCACGCACTCGAGGTTCAGGGGGTGGTGGAGTACCATCATTACCGACTATTCTTGGTTCCCCAACCAAGGTTCATTGAACATTACATCTCCACCTGCACCATGTTACCTTCTTCCCCCCACTACGCAGTGTCTCTTCTCCCCTCCCACTTTCTGTGCAATGTCACCCCTCTCCTCCTGCATGACACTGCACACCCTTTCTTCTCCTGAACGATGCTGCAACCCCTCTCTCCTCCTGCACGACACTGCACACCCTTTCTTCTCCTGCACGATGCTGCACGCCCTTTCTTCTCCTGTGCGACACTGCACCCCCTTTCTTCTCCTGTGCGACACTGCACCCCCTTTCTTCTCCAGCACGACGCTGCGCCCCCTCTCTCTTACTGTGTGATGCTGCACCCACTTATCATCTTCATCATCATCATTGTTTGCCTTTCTTCCAGCCATTGTCAGCACCTGAATTCGCCAGAATACCATCATCTGGAAACCTTGTTGATATGGTCACAAAACAAGGTCTCGGAAGTGGTGTTGGTGTTATGTGTAGACCCCACACAGCAACAGCACCGATTATGGCTCCTCTTGCCTGTACTGCAGCATTACCTGCACTCCTGTGTTCAGCAGCAGCAATGGGCAGGTACAAATGGTTCCTTGCTAAGCTTTTTGTTACAGCACGAATCTGTTGGCGTTGATGCATAATTGTTGCTTGAATGTGTTTATAAGTTTCAGACTGGGGCGAACCATAATACCAAGTTAAAGACTGAAGAATATATTTTATGACAGAAATATTTAATCTTGCGTTAAAGGGGAACCAAAACACTCAGACCACCTTGACGTTAATACCCTCCAAAATAGATATGTCTTTTTCAGATTTCCGAATTATAAAGTGGGTAAATTTGCAATTTTAAAAGTCAAAATCATCTTCTTCAGATTAGCCGTGACGTGTGTATGAATGTGTGACACACAAAATGTGTATGGATGTGCTGAAAAGAGGTGTGGGTTGAGGAGAGAGAAATTAAGAGGGGTGGGGATGGAGATAAGAAAGGGATATAAGAAGAGACGGGATCTAGAGAAGAGTTACAAATGGAATGTGAACCCGCTACCCAAACAACGCATTTCCCTGTCCACTGATACGAGGGGAGAAGTAATCTATCGAAACAAAATACTATCGATGTATCTAAACTCCAGGGTTACTTTATATGTTGGATGTAATCTCTGGGGTCTTCCAAAACCGCAACAATATAAATAACTTGACAGTTCATGGAACACCTTACTCCACACAGTCTTGAGAAAAATAACATGAGAAGGATCTTTTCAACTGTTGCTTTGCGTTTTGCACTAAACAAACAGCGCTAGGCGCCGCCATATTAGTCCGAATGTTAAACCTCAGTTACTCTGTCCTCAGGGCATGAATTGGCGTAAATATTTTCCAAGTATTGCTAACCATTTTTTTCATAAATTTACCATTGTTGCTGCAGCTTCTTTTACACCACCCCATCTAACACATTACATTAGTTCTTCATGCATGTTATGTGTGTTATATGTTGTCGTGCATGTTATACAGTAAGTTTCCTGTTTGGAATTATTTTCAATTTGTTTGATTGCCAGACAGGCAGAAAGAGTAAAAATAAATTTCCACCCGTGTCCGAAGGAAGCGGTGCAGTTTGGCATTTTCTTCTCGTGATGCTTGGCAGCTACGGCTCCTCCTTGTGTTAATTCAGCGTCTGCACCACTTAAAGAGAAAATTTTGATGGATGGACACCACATATTGATGCGGCTACACTGCTTAAAAATACCTCACTCCTCTGTGCTATTCTGAAAAGTCTTCATTTTTATTTCATTTTTGGTTCCATGTTGATTTGATTCTCACTTTTATCATCATTTACACACTCAACTCATTCACAAACAAGCCACGTAACTAAAACCCTTTTAATCATCATTCTGTAGATCCCACAGTTCTGGTAACTTGTCTGACCAGCTGCTGCAACCAATTCAACATGGTGGAATAGTTCATTTGATGGAGCCATGGTACCAGCATGGGTTGCTAAAAATGACTGGCTCACGAGGGAGCAGTCCAGACAGCTTGGGCTCCGACAAGCCGGGTCACACAGGTGGGAAAGTTATTTCACTAACTGAAGAGCTTCTTTTGATGTCGGCATGCGTTGATTGAAAGTTACGCATTTACACACTAGTTTCCACAGTAGCTATCGAAGTAATTTCTGTTCTCTTGATGATCATGGAAAGCTCTTGAGTAATATCTTTCACTTATGTGACATTCCACAATATAATTTGGGGCCTGATGCCATGCATACTTGTGGTTATGACCTCCAGATGATCTGAGCACCTCAATTGATGTTCCTCATTACCATCACTTTTTATCACTTCCCAGGTTTTTCATTAAAAGGGTATCTTCCGTGAAATGTGCTGCAAGTACTCGTAGTAAGCAAATGGCAAGTTCTGTGTGCCAAGTTGGCAGATCATATTTTGCCTACCGCCACAGCTGTTAACAAAAGTGTAAATTTCACTGGAACCACCATTGTACATGGATTGAGGTTCTTGGTGGTGGAGCCCAAATACTTAAGTGCAATTATGAGAGTGTAGTACTTAAGTGCATACAATAACATGGAAGATGTGTCAGTCATCTTGCTTTGAGTTGATAGAAAAATCTGAAAAATAGTTAACTTACCTTGAAATCTCTCCAAGCTTCAAGTTATGTGTAAGCATTTCTGTCATAAACAATGAGCTGCCAATGCTACATTCACCCTCCCCCCCTCTCCTTCTCTTCTGCACCCTAGCCATGACTGGTGGACGTCCCATATTCACCGTTGGTTCTCCACCGAGGAGCCCGACTCCTCCCCGGGGACGAACGTTCACAGGTGAGCATTGAAAGTGACAGCCTCATGTAGAATGTGGAGTTTCAGAATTCTACCTGCTGGTGATATGCTCATTTTACATTTTTCGATGTGAAATTGGTAATCCTCAGTACTAGTAATATTTTGTAGCAGTAGAATAAAAAAATGAAACCGTTTTTACAGCCATTTTTCCCTGCTGTGCAGGGTTGGCTTTTTTCTTGAGGCAATGTTTTTATGGCCGGATGCACTCCTGATGCCAACCCTGGTCGCCTCTTACGACACACAGGGATATGGTACACCTATTCTAACCGGGGCATACACCGGGACCAGTACACTGGTACTCATTTCGCTGACCTCGGAAGGATGACAGGCTGAGTCAACCCCCTGGTGTTAATTCAGCAGCCAACGGGGCTTGAACTCAGGACCCTAGGATCCCAAGCTGCCACCCTAACACTAAGCCAACACCAGGCTTTTTTGTACAGTACATTCTTATTATTTTTATTTTTTATTACACAGTGCAGCACATTGATTATTTTAAAAAGCATATTAGAATATATACATTATACTATATAATATATATATATATATATATATATATAATATATTATATATATATATATTTATTTTTTTTAATGTTAAAGGCTCCAGTCATGGACTGTATAGTCCTCATCATACGAGGCCAGGCTTGAATTAATTTTTTTTAAGGACTGAAGAGATAGAGTGAAAGAAAAGGAAGAATAATCTCAGAGTTTTTGAGGAAGTGGAAAACCTGCTTTTTGAAAAGGACAGGTCATAACTGTGAGGAAAGACGTGAGAAGTTAAATAATTCCAGTGCTTAGCGATGACTGGAAAGAAACAAACATCATGACCGCCCACCCTTGAGTTGTCAACGGCTACCCAATAATCACGTGACATTTTGGCTTGCCGAATATTTTGTGTTCTTGCTAATGGCGGAGGTATACAAGCAGCCAGTTCTCGAGAACAGAAAGTAATATCTATCGAAAAGGGAAAGAGAGCCAACATTATGGGGTAATTCAAGCAGGTGGAGTTTTGAGGTTAGATTTGGAGAGTTTACAAGTCTGATTGCTTTAAACTCGACTCTCAAGTAAATATGTAGAGGTAGAAGCTCCCCATATGTGAGAGCAGTTCTCTATACAAGGATGGATCGATACGATGACGGATCGATCCTTAATATAATCAGAGCAACTGTTAGTTCAGACGGGAAGAAGCTTCGACATCTGAGCAGGACTCCTAGTTTCTTCGAGGCAAACTTAGCTATTTGTACATTGTGAGGTTTCCAAGATATATTTGATGTCACAGTAATACCAAATACAGTAATATCTCGATTTACGAACAAGTTGCGTTCTTGAAAAGTAGTTGTTACATTTGAAGTTCACTACTTGGGGACTGATTTTTTTTTTTTTGTATACCTTGTCGAGGCTCAAATGAGAGCAAACACACAATGCACAGCAAGGGGGGCATGAAACAAGAGGGCGGGAGTGGGAAGGACAAAACGGTGGGGAAGAGCAACATTAGATCTATGGATGGGGCGGACATGGGGTATCAAGAAATGGACATTACAGGGACTTTCAGGAAGGAAAGCAGGGAATTTGAAGGAGGTGGGTTGGGGTGGATTAACGGGGGTAGAAAGATCGAGGTTTTAGATGGGGGACGATAAGAGGTGGTGGTGAACAGCCGTTTGAAGGCCTGGGAAGGAAAGAATGGGATTGAACAGAGTGAGGGAGTTTAATTCCAAAGGCGGCAAAAAAGAGGAATAAAAGAAGTGAAGGTGAGTGATTCGTGATTTTGGTAGTTTTACCAGAAGTGGTTTGTTGACGGACCTTGAGCACCCTGCTGAAATATGGTGGGGACAAATCGCAGACAGAGCAGGGGAGGCAAGACCGGAGAGAAGATGGTAGAAGACAGAAAGACCACCGGACCTGCCTGCGGTGAGAGAGTGAGAAAACCAAAGACTCAGCCTCATCGCCGGAGATGCCAATGATCCGAAATGCCTTGGTTTCCACAGCGTGAATTTGAGAAACGTGAGAAGCAGGAGCACCAGCCCAGAGGAAAGAGCAGTACTCCATCAGGTTGCGGATGAAGGCTTTGTATGTGGTCAGGAGCTCAGGTGGGCCGAGGAAGAACTTTGCACAATGGAAGATTCCCAGTCGGCGACTGGCTTTGGAGGCCAGGTTGGAAATGTGGATTTCCCAGGAAGGGTCATGGCAGATAGTGAGACCCAGAAGCTTGAAAGAAAGGACTTCTTCCAGAGGATTAGAGAAGAGATTTGTAATGTATATATATATATATATATATATGTATATATATATGTATATGTATAATTTTATATGTAAATGTATAATTTTTATATGTATATGTGTAATTTTATATGCATATATATATATAATATATATATATATGTAATATGTATTGTTGCGGGCCGGGGTCTGGCGGAGAATGACCACTAGGTGGGGGGAAACTATGTCGATTCCGCACGCAGACTCCTCAA
>CM068957.1:3202311-3254637 GCA_035128595.1 Eptatretus atami | reverse complement strand
GTTGAGAAAGGTGGATGGTAGTGTGGTTTTCTAAACGGTCCTTTCGAAGAGACATATGTGAGAGTGTGAGATTTGTCCGGATTGAAGACATGTTCCACTCGTTTGGACCAGTTTGTATTATTTATCCAGATCTGCAGTGAGCGAAGAAGCTGCGCTTGCGTCCTTGAGTGACCATGGTACGCGGTCTAGACGGGTGTGGGAGTCATCAGTAAGAGATATAGAGGATTTTCCAGAGAGTCGGAGAGATCATTGATGAAAACCAGAAAAAGAACAGAAACAAACGCTACCTTGAGAACTCCAGCCTTGACAGGAAGAGGGGATGAAAGAAACTCCATTTAGGGCCACACGTTGACTGCGACAGGAGAGGAAGTCTGCGAGCCATTAGTGGAGAATGGCCTTGGATACCATGGGAAGAGAGTTTGGTGAGTAGGGCAGGGTGCCAGACGTGTTCAAAAGCACGTATATGTCCAGGATACGGCTCGGATTTCCTGTTGGCATTGAGGACCTCCATCCATTGTTGGGAGAGCAGAAGAGGAATATCCAGGTAGAGTGACCTGGTCTTGAAACCAAATAGATGATCGGAAATCAAGCCATTGGAGAAGAGGAAGGATTTCATGTCTGAAGCGATGATGGATTCCATAACCTTGCTGATGATTGGAGAGAGGCTGATTGGTCTGTAGTTGCAGGATCTGTTTTGCACCTTTTTTGTGCAGGGCAGTAGTTTGCTGATTTCCAAGCAGATGGCAGATGACTTGAAGCAAATGAAAGGGTGAATAGAACAGAGAGAGGTGAGCAGAGCAAGAGCAGGCTTTAGACACGTGGCTGATGCCGTCTGGACGTTGCAGAATCTGAGTCGCACCACGCTCCAGACGGCATCAGCCCACATGTCTAAAAACCTGCTCCTCTGCTCCTTGCTCACCCTTCATCTGTTCTATTCACCCTTTCATTTGCTCAAGGTCATCTGCCTTCGAATTGGAAGTCAGCAAACATTCTGCCTGCACAAAAAAGGTGCTAAACAGATCCTGCAACTGCAAACCAATCAGCCTTCTCCCAATCATCAGCAAGGTTATGGAATCCATCATCGCATCAGACATTAATCCTTCTCTTCTCCAATGGCTTGATTTCCGATAATCATATTTGGTTTCAGAACAAGTCACTCTAACCTGGACAGGCTGCTTCTGCCTCTCCCAACAATGGATGGAGTCCTCATGCCAGACATGAAATCAGAGCCATATCCGAGCTTTGACACGGTCTGGCACCCTGCCATGCTCAACCAAACTCTCTTCCTATGGTATCCAAGGCCATCTCCACTCATGGCTCGCGACTTCCTCTCCTGTCGCAGTCAACGTGTGGCCTAAATGGAGTTCTTCATCCCCTCTTCCTTGTCCAGGCTGGAGTTCCTCAAGGTAGGCGTTCTGGGCCCTGTTCTTTTTCTGATTTTCATCAATGATCTCTCCGACTCTCTGGAAAATCCTCTATATTCTCTTCGCTGATGACCATCCTCTGACCGTACCATCTGTCATCCTTAAACCGGCAAGCAGCAGCTTCTTCGCTCACTGCAGATCTGGGTAAATCACAAACTTGTTCAACACGTAGGAACATGTCTTTCAACCCTGACAAATCTCACACTCTCACTGTCTCTCCGAAAGGACTTTGGATCCCCCCCCCCCCATCACTTTCTCAACAATCCTCTGGAAGAAGTCCTTTCTTTCAAGCTTCTGGGTCTCACTATCTGCCATGACCTTCCTGGGAATCCACATTTCAAACCTGGCTCCCAAAGCCAGTCGCCGACTGGAATCTTCCATTGTGTGCAAAGTTCTTCCTCGGCCCACCTGAGCTCCTGACCACATACAAAGCCTTTCCGCAACCTGATGGAGTACTGCTCTTCCTCTGGGCTGGTGCTCCTGCTCTCACGTTTACTTTCTCAATTCACGCTGTGGAAACCAAGGCATTTCGGATCATTGGCATCTCCGCATGAGGCTGATCTTTGGTTTTCTCACTCTCTCACCGCAGCAGGTCGGTGGTCTTTCTGTCTTCTACCATCTTCTCTCCGTCTTGCCTCCCCTGCTCTGTCTGCGATTTGTCCCCACCATATTTCAGCAGGCGCTCAAGGTCCGTCCAAAACCCTTCTGGTAAAAACTACCAAAATCACGAATCACTCACCTTCACTCTTTTCATTCCTCTTTTTTGCCGCCTTTGGAATAAACTCCTCACTCTGTTCATCCCATTCTTTCCTCCAGGCTTTCAAAACGCTGTTCACCACCACCTCTTATCTCCCCATCAAAACCTCGATCTTTTCTACCCCCGTTAATTCCACCCCAACCCACTCCTTCAAATTCCCTGCTTTCCTTCCTGAAAGTCCTGTAATGTCCATCTTCTATGTCCCCATGTTCCGCCCCATCCACTAGATCTCAATGTTGTCTTCCCCACCGTTTTGTCCTCCCACTCCCGCCCTCTTTTCATGCCCCCCTTGATGTGAGTTGTGTGTTGCTCTCATGAGACCTCGACAAGATATACAAAAAAAAAAAAATCAGTCCCCAAAGTATGAACTTTTCAATGTAACAACTACTTTTCAAGAACGCAACTTGTTCGTAAAATCGAGATATTACTGTATTTGGTATTTACTGTGACATCAAATATATCTTGGAAACCTCACAATGTACAAATAGCTAAGTTTGCCTCGAAGAAAACTAGGAGTCCTGCTCAGATGTCGAAGCTTCTTCCCGTCTGAACTAACAGTTGCTCTGATTATATTAAGGATCGATCCGTCATCGTATCGATCCATCCTTGTTAGAGAACTGCTCTCACATATGGGAGCTTCTACCTCTACATATTACTTGAGAGTCGAGTTTAAAGCCAATCAGACTTGTAAACTCCCAAATCTAACCTCAAACTCCACCTGCTTTGAATTACCCCATAATGTTGGCTCTCTTTCCCTTTTCGATAGATATTACTTTCTGTTCTCGAGAACTGGCTGCTTGTATACCTCCGCCATTAGCAAGAACACAAAATATTCGCAAGCCAAAATGTCACGTGATTATTGGGTAGCCGTTGACAACTCAAGGGTGGGCGTCATGATGTTGTTTCTTTCCAGTCATCGCTAAGCACTGGAATTATTTAACTTCTCACGTCTTCCTTCACAGTTATGACTGTCCTTTTCAAAAAGCAGGTTTTCCACTTCCTCAAAACTCTGAGATTATTCTTCCTTTTCTTTCACTTCCTCTATCTCTTCAGTCCTTTAAAAAAAATTAATTCAAGGCCTGGGCCTCGATGATGAGGACTATACAGTCCATGACTGGAGCCTTTAACATTAAAAAAATTAATATATATATAAATATATATATATATATATATATATATATATATCTATAAGTATTAATGTATTATTCTAATATGCTTTTTAAAATAATCAATGTCTGCACTGTGTATAAAAATAAAATAATAAGAATGTACTGTACAAAATAGCCTGGTGTGCTTAGTGTTATGGTGGCAGCTTGGATCCTAGGGTCCTGAGTTCAAGCGCCGTTGGCTGCTGAATTAACACCAGGGGGTGACTCAGCCTGTCATCCTTTCCGAGGTCAGCGAAATGCAGTACCAGGTACTGGTCCCGGTGTATGCCCGGTTAGAATAGGTTGTACCAATCCCTGTGTGTCGTAAGAGGCGACCAGGGTTGGCATCAGGAAGTGCATCCGGCCATAAAAACATTGCCTCAAGAAAAAAGCCAACCTTGCACAGCAGGGAAAATGGCTGTAAAAACGGTCATAAAAACGGTTACAAAATATTACTAGTACTGAGGATTACCAATTTCACATCGAAAAATGTAAAATGAGCATTCACCAGCAGTAGAATTCTGAAACTCCACATTCTACATGAGGCTGTCACTTCAATGCTCACCTGTGAACGTTCGTTCCCCGGGGAGGAGTCGGGCTCCCCGTGGAGATACCAAACGGTGGATATGACGTCCACCAGTCATGGCTAGGGTGCAGAAGAGAAGGAGAGGGGGGGAGGAGTGAATGTAGCATTGCAGCTCATTGTTTATGACAGAAATGCTTTACACTATACTTGAAGCTTGGAGAGATTTCAAGGTAGTTAACTATTTTTCAGATTTTTCTATCAACTCAAAGCAAGATGACTGACACATCTTCCATGTTATTGTATGCACTTAAGTACTACACTCTCATAATTGCACTTAAGTATTGGCTCCACCACCAAGAACCTCAATCCATGTACAAATGGTGGTTCCAGTTAATTTACACTTTTTTAACAGCTGTGGCGTAGGCAAAAATATGATTCGCCAACTTGGCACACAGAACTTGCCATTTGCTTACTACGAGTACTTGCAGCACATTTCACGGAAGATACCCTTTTAATGAAAAACCTGGAAGTGATAAAAAAGTGATGGTAATGAGGAACATCAATTGAGGTGCTCAGATCACTCTGGAGTCATACCACAAGTATGCATGGCATCAGGCCCCAAATTATATTGTGGAATGTCACATAAGTGAAAGATATTACTCAAGAGCTTTCCATGATCATCAAGAGAACAGAAATTACTTCGATAGCTACTGTGGAAACTAGTGTGTAAATGCGTAACTTTCATACAACGCATTGCCGACATCAAAAGAAGCTCTTCAGTTAGTGAAATAACTTTCCACCTGTGTGACCGCTTGTCGGAGCCCAAGCTGTCTGGACTGCTCCCTCGTGAGCCAGTCATTTTTTAGCAACCCTGCTGGTACCATGGCTCCATCAAATGAACTATTCCACCATGTTGAATTGGTTTGCAGCAGCTGGTCAGACAAGTTACCAGAACTGTGGATCTACAGAATGATGATTAAAAGGGTTTTAGTTTACGTGGCTTGTTTGTGAATGAGTTGAGGGTGTAAAATGATGATAAAGTGAGAATCAAATCAACATGGAACACAAAAATGAAATAAAAATGAAGACTTTTCAAAATAGCACAGAGGAGTGAGGTATTTTTAAGCAGTGTAGCCGCTCAATATGTGTGTCCATCCATCAAAATTTTCTCTTTAAGTGGTGCAGACGCTGAATTAACACAAGGAAGGAGCCGTAGCTGCCAAGCATCACGAGAAAGAATGCCAAACTGCACGCTTCCTTCGACACGGTGGAAATTTATTTTTACTCTTCTGCCTGTCTGGCAATCAAACAACTTGAAAAATAATTCCAAACAGGAAACTTACTGTATAACATGCACGACAACATATAACACACATACATGCATGAAGAACTAATGTAAAGTGTTAGATGGGGTGGTGTAAAAGAAGCTGCAGCAACAATGGTAAATTATGAAAAAAATGGTTAGCAATACTTGGAAAATATTTACGGCAATTCATGCCCTGAGGACAGAGTAACTGAGGTTTAACATTCGGACTAATATGGCGGCGCCTAGCGCTGTTTGTTTAGTGCAAAACGCAAAGCAACAGTTGAAAAGATCCTTCCATGTTATTTTTCTCAAGACTGTGTGGAGTAAGGTGTTCCATGAACTGTCAAGTTATTTATATTGTTGCGGTTTTGGAAGACCCCAGAGATTACTCCAACATATAAAGTACCTGGAGTTTTAGCAACATCGATAGTATTTTGTTTCGATAGATTACTTCTCCCCTCGATCAGTGGACAGGAAATGCGTTGTTTGGTAGCGGGGTTCACATTCCATTTGTAACTCTTCTCTAGATCCCGTCTCTTCTTATATCCCTTTCTTATCTCCATCCCCACCCCTCTTAATTTCTCTCTCCTCAACCCACACCTCTTTTCAGCACATCCATACACATTTTGTGTGTCACACATTCATACACACGTCACGGCTAATCTGAAGAAGATGATTTTGACTTTTAAAATTGCAAATTTACCCACTTTATAATTCGGAAATCTGAAAAAGACATATCTATTTTGGAGGGTATAACGTCAAGGTGGTCTGAGTGTTTTGGTTCCCCTTTAACGCAAGATAATATTTCTGTCATAAAATATATTCTTCAGTCTTTAACTTGGTATTATGGTTCGCCCCAGTCTGAAACTTATAAACACATTCAAGCAACAATTATGCATCAAGCCAACAGATTCGTGCTGTAACAAAAAGCTTAGCAAGGAACCATTTGTACCTGCCCATTGCTGGCTGCTGAACACAGGAGTGCAGGTAATGCTGCAGTACAGCAAGAGGAGCCATAATCGGTGCTGTTGCTGTGTGGGGTCTACACATAACACCAACACCACTTCCGAGACCTTGTTTTGTGACCATATCAACAAGGTTTCCAGATGATGGTATTCTGGCGATTCAGGGGCTGACAATGGCTGGAAGAAAGGCAAACAATGATGATGATGAAGATCTGATAAGTGGGTGCAGCATCACACAGTAAGAGAGAGGGGGCGCAGCGTCGTGCTGGAGGAAGAAAGGGGTGCAGTATCGCACAGGAGAGAAAGGGTGCAGTGTCGACAGGAGGAAGAAAGCGGCGTGGCGCGCATCGTGCAGGAGAAGAAGGGTGTGCAGTGTCGTGCAGGAGGAGAGAGGGGTTGCAGCATCGTTCAGGAGAAGAAAGGTGTGCAGTGTCATGCAGGAGGAAGGTGACATTGCACAGAAAGTGGAGGGGAGAAGAGACACTGCGTAGTGGGGAGAAGGTAACATGGTGCAGGTGGAGAATTAATGTTCAATGAACCTTGGTTTGGAACCAAGAATAGCGGTAATGATGGTACTCCACACCCCCTGAACCTCGAGTGCGTGGAGGAGAAGGCGTAGCATTCTCAACTTGTGCACAGGCCGAGCAGAAAGTATTAATAGCTCCAGGAGATCCATATGGAAATGTGCAGCAAAAATGGGGCAGTAATGTCAAGGGGTCAGTGTTATCAACGATGCAAAGACATTCAAAATAAGTTGTTGGGGAAGCAGACAATGATTGACAAGTGACATGTCCCTCGGTTAGAATTCAAAACTTTTATACTGCACCTATTAGCTTGCATAAAACAGCATGCTCACGAAAGGAATGGCGAGAACGAGTCAGAACTTCTGGGGTGGGCTTGGACTTGATGAGGGCTCAGCAAGCAACCCAGCTGATGATGGAGAAAACACAAGACAGAAAGTGCTCCCATCAATAAATTACTTCAAAACTCTCGACGAGTAAGCACATGATGAAATATTAATATTTAAAATAATTACGTTTAAAATCTAGAATGACACAATATATTTACTGCTATTATTCTGTTGTATTTCTCGATAATAATTCTTAAGCGAGCTTTCCTGTTATAAAACACCAGGAAAAAATTCAAGATTCACAGACATAAACAGTAGCATGGCCAATAGCAATCAGATTGAAAAGTGTGTGATTTGCCAATACTTTATCTTGTAACCGCATCAGCTATTTAGTATGCAGTCATGAAGTCGGAGTAAATTGGAATCACATGTACAAACTAGAAGGGCACTCGATAGAGCGCATACCTCCGCCCCGTAATGCCTGATCCACGATAACATATCTGGCCCAATACATTTTTGAAATATCATGCTATATATCGTTTTTGAGCCCGATCTTTCAATGGTGAAGAATCACTTTTTAAAAATTTCCAGTCATCGGATCCGGATTCGATCTTCAGCAAAAATCAAATCAATTTGTCATGGTCACGCACCCAACCTGTTCCACCAAGTTCGTCCGAATCTGTCCACAACTTTTTTAGATATCTTGTTAACAGACAGACAGACAGGGATGAAAACATAACTTCCACCCTCCTTCGATGGCAGAGGTAACAAAGACTAGAACCACAGAGTAGAGATAAATGGGCTTCTGAGGCAGCCATTCAAATGAATGGGGAAAAGGGAAAACTTTCTGACTCAAGGTGCAAAAGCCAAAATAGGGACTGATTCCTCCCCTCCCATGCAAGCAAATGGTACAAATTGAGACTCGACTCAATCCCGCAAAAGCCAAAATAGGAGAACCGCGATTTTCTCCCATCACCTAATTCTCTTCCTCTCATACAAGACAAATGTAAAATAGGAGACTGATACCTCCTCCCATACAAGCAAATATAAATTGAGAACTTACTGATTTAAAGCCACTCTCTTTCCTTTCAATATTTTCATTCCACTCAAAGAGCGAACCACATGAATATTTGTCCATGTTCTCTTTAGGGAATAAATTAATTTTCCTATTATATTCACTTTATGCTCTTCACAAGCGATGAAAGAGAGGGCTGTTAGGGTTGAGTTTTGTAAAATGGGGGAATGTTTTTTAAGAACACAGTCTGCCGTGAAATGAGGAAGTATTCTTGATGCCATTCTCTCGTGGTTATATTTTAAATCATCAGAACACTAATCAAGAACAAAGTTTTGTTTTAAAACAGCTTTTAAACGTGGTTTTATCAAAAAATCATTTAAGCATTTTCATTTTCGTGTTAAAGGGGTCATTTTGGAGTCAACCAAGCTGCCTGCGCGCGAAAAAAAGTCATTTCCTTTGTGAACACACTCTGGAAAAACATTTGTTATGTAATCTTCCCAATTACGTCATTCAAGTGCTTATTTAACCAACTATGTGTGAAGACGGTTTTATAAGGCAGGATTTCTCTTGGTTGAAAATCTCTTCTGTTTGAGTGTTTTTTTCATTTTTCTCAATCTTTGTCCCAATGGTAAATGACTGAGACATGAACTATCTTTCATCTGACGAATAAGATAAACCCACCACAATTGGTAAATTTGTGTTGTTTTGTGTTGTCGTAAAGTCTGGCTTCCTCTTATGAATGATGGTGAAGCAATTGATTATTATATTAAATCATGACTACAACAATAATTATTGTATTTCTTTTTTCCAACAGTGTCCCCAAATAAGAACATCGTTAATAACTGATGTTGAAAACGATTATTTGAATATCATGAGGAATGGATAAAATGAACGACTTCCTTGAAGAACATTTATTCGTTTCGAACAAGAACTGAATGATATTATTGTTGACTGGAAACAAGTACTCACACTTCCTTTTGATTCTGAATGATCCGAGTCCAAGGTGAGAAATTATCACTCTATCTGTGTGTGTGCTGTGGTGTGCTGTGAGTGTGTGTGTGTGTGTGGTTGTGGTGTGTGGTGTGTGTGTGTGTAATTTGTGTGTGATTATAATATATATAATATATTTAGAAATATATAGTAATATATATATAATATATATATGTGTGTGGTATGTGTGCGTGTCACTTGGTCTCATTTCTGTCTCTCCATCTGTCTCTGTCTTTCTGTCTCTTTGTCTCTCTATCTATCTGTCTCTGTCTTTCTGTCTCTCTGCTCTGTCTGTATGTCTCTTTATCTATTTTTCTGTCTCCTTTCTTTCTTGTTTCTTCTATCTGTCTCTGTCTACTCTTTTATCTGTCTATCTCTCTATCTGTTCTGCTTCTGTCCTCACTCTGTTCTGTCTCGTCTGTCTCTTTCTGTTTCTCCTTTACACAACCTTTATTTGGCTATGGTGGTAATTAATTTAAAAGCAATACCAAACTGGTGGTAATTTTTGACTACTTGCTTTATACTTTTTCAGCATTAAAACTGAACATACATGGGTGGTGGAGAGAATGAATTCGCAACCTAGATGGGAAGATGTTGAAATTCCACAGGGTGATGATTCATTTCAAACTATGTTCCGTTTTAAATGCTCATCTGGATGAATGGACACAAAACGCGATCTTTCTGGAGATAAATGTTATATTTATTATTATTTAATATCATAATATAATCATCTTTATAACCCTAATTGTTCTTCAACCTTTGTTTTGAACAGAATTATGTTGATTGAGCTTTCAAATCACAATGACATCTGAAGCGACTGCTGGAAAAGATCGTTCATTCTCGCAACTGGAATATTTACCAAGAAAAATGTTTAATAAATTTCAATCTGAGGAATATTTTCCTTGCTTTCAATTATTTAATTCTTAATTATAAAAAAAATAATAAAAGGAAGTGCAAAGGAGGGGGGAGGAGGGCGGGGTAGGTGCTCGCTCCCCCAAGCACCCACCACCCCCCTCCCTAACCCGTTGTGTATCTTGGGGCAAGGTGGTGGATGCAAGGGGGTGGTGGGTCGAAAGGTGTGGGCGCACAGGGGGTGGGGCTTGTGTGGGTGGGGCTTGTGTGCGGTGGGGCTTTGTGCTGGGTGGGGCTAGTGTGGGTGGGGCTTGTGTGATGGGCTTTTGTGATGGGGCTTTGTGGATGTGGCTTATGTGGGTGGGGTTTGCGTGGGTGGGCTGTGTGAGTGGGTTGGCTTGTGGGTGAGTCAAAAAGGGCGGAGTTAAAAGGGGTGGAGTCAAAAAAAAAATTCAATTTATCTTCTTTTGAATTCCGTGAAAAAATGAACCTAAAAATCACTTCCCCTTCTAAATCATATACCTGAAAAGTCCAAGGAACTGCATCTATTACATTCAACAATTAAAAAAGTCATTTGTCATCGCTTTGTATAACCTTTTTTCAAAATGAGATTCTCCACCTATATATTCTCTTACCA
Source organism: Eptatretus atami (assembly GCA_035128595.1). Lineage (NCBI taxonomy): Eukaryota > Metazoa > Chordata > Myxini > Myxiniformes > Myxinidae > Eptatretus > Eptatretus atami. The sequence goes on along the minus strand of CM068957.1, from coordinate 3,244,167 downwards.
TCACCAACTTTGAACTAGGCTTTCTGACATTAACTCTCTTTTCATATTCTAATTTTGTATACGTTTCTGATGGTTTGGTATCTCGATGAGGTGTGAATCGTATATTTATATTATCGACAGTTTCCTGAATTAAGATTGACATTGTTGCGATAACCGAGTTGAGGTGAATTTTTATATAGTCTTCTCTTTCTTAAAGTGCGATTGAATCGCTCAATAACAAACCGTTTTCCTTCATTAAAGGTGCATGTATAAATATAATGTGTTATTTTAAAGAAAAATTCATAAATTGTTGTTTGTTGTGACTCTCTACCCTCATCAGTCCACAATGTGTTAGTTTTCGCTTACTTTTTATAAATAATCTGTTGGGCAAGGCCAACATGAGTGTTAATTTTTGCCGGTTTTGTTTTTCAATAGGGACGACCCACGATATCTGACGTTCATCAACTCCTAAATCCAATAACGAGTTAAAGCATTACTGTGTACCCTTATTCATAAATGAGTTCAATTAAAATCAGCGGACCAGAATATAATCACTTCCTTGGAAATAAAACCTACCTTCTAATGAAAATTTGTGATTTATTGGTTTATGAATTCATCAGCTAATTGCTCTTCATCTTAATGACATCATTAGAGCCTATAAGTTTTTTGAATTCCAAGCCCAAGTTTAAATTAGCACTGAATCATCTTCTTCACGCAGTGAACCGATCAACTTTTTTCTCCAAGGTTGGATTTTGTATCAGAGGAAAACCCCAAATTATACAACATTCTCTTCGGTCTTCAGTTTTTCTTCCAACGTTTGCATATTTCCATAACAATTCGTGCCTCATGCACACTTCATCAACCCTATGATCAGGTTGGCTCCACGGTTTAGGATTGTCAGCTCATCTAATCTTTTATTCAAGTTTGTTCCTGCGACACAGAATAGAATACCCTGGTAGATGTAATTCCCCTGGTATTCCAGTTGTTGTAACACTTACTTCCTGATAAAAAAACTTTTGTACATCTCCCCCACGTTTGTGTTTGAGATGAATTTACTCTTTTTAGGCCACACAACGAACATGTACCTTTTTGTATAACCTGTTGTTTTACTTTAAAATTGAGATTTTTTAAGTGTAGTTTTCTTTTTTACATTTGAGACAATAACCTCATTTATTATCTGTCAAAAATTCCGACAGAGTGTTGAAAACCTTTTAGTTTCAACATGCACATTTGAATCTTAATTTTTAAACATAGAAGAATCCTCAGAAATGTCTTCCACTCTCTACTCCATTTATTTAAGAAAACAAATGTTAAACTTTAATTAAAGTCAATCACACCAAGGAAAACGACGTTAATGAGCGACGCAAATATCTAATAGACTTGTCAGTTCTTCTTTGCTTTTTCCTCCTCGGTGCAGTTGAGATTTATTTATTTTTCGTGTAATACCCCCAATCCTATCATATTATTCTGTTAACATCTGCGTGTCATTTGACGTTTTCATCCTCGCGAAACTGACCAGATGGATTGTCTCCACTTTCGCAATGCGGTGCTCTGTGGTCTAATGAACAGCTTGGGCTATGTGAGATCCGTGCCTGACGGACAGGTTTGGAATTTTGGACGATTTTCTAATTTTTACATTCGTTTGCATGGCGACGTGTACATCACCGCTGAGAGGCGTAATTGACGTCATGACATCGGTCATTCGCTGACGTCATTACGTTCTGTCGTGAAACGTCTGTCAGTCAACAAACCGTCACCGCTAAGAGGAGTAATGCCACTCCGAGAGAAACAGCGTCCGCAATGTGAACACCTTATCTGCACATGCTCTGACACCTCAGAAGGCTGCATTGAACAAAAAATGTAACAAGAACATTGATATATAAAGAAATTCGATATATTACATTGTGAACACCTGGATATATTGACGTCCTAACAAACCCTCACTTTTCGAAACTTCGCGCAGAGCGGTTTGGCTCGTCTTTTTCTAATCTCACTGGTTTCCATTATTATTATAATTATTTATTACTCTCTCTTTTCCCCTCCCCCTATCTCTCTCTTCTCCCTTGCCTCCTTCTCTCTTCTCCTTCTGCCTCCTTTGTCTCAGCTTTTCTTCAAACTCCTCCCTCATCCTTACTATCGTTGAATCACTTCACCCCATAGAATATCATACATTATATTCATCAGGATTTCTTGTTATTCCTGTATCCAAAATAAATTTTTTTAACAGGAAACCAATAAATATTTCTTCGAATTCCATAAAAGTAGCCTTGCGTTTCTTAACTTAATATTTTTCATTATTAAACATTTAATTAAATCCAAAAGTGTTGGTTTATATAACATTCAGTATAAAGGACAATCTTTTATTGAAAATACCTTATTCGTATGTTGTGCCGAACATATTTATTAAATACCGAAATACCCTTTTCTTGAAGTTATGCTTGGACAACAGAATGATAATTTTCTTGAAGCCTTCTTGCTGTTCATTTATGTATTAGAAATATATGACAGATTTAATATAATGACAGAAATACCTCCTATCTTCACATAGTTAACATCATTTTGTTTTCCCTACTTATTATTATATTAATATAATCCTGTTCTATGTGTTTCATGATATTAAACTATGGCAAACCGCATTATGATTTACCCTTATAAATTCTTTTATTTGTTGTTGCCAATCCATTTTCCACAAAAAACTCATTCTCGGCACCAAGTGGATTAATATTCTACCTTACGAGACTGATTTTATTTTCCACTCTTCTAGGGTATTTAAAATCACCAATTATACCTAAATCATCATATGTTACCGGCTTGAAATTCGCATTACACCATTCAGTCCCGTAGTGAGATATATTTCTGAAGTACATGCTGTAAGTTAGCCCAAACCCATTGTTTAGAGGGAATTAATGTTTATTCATTCGGCTTGCGATCTGATTAGGCGTTTTTTCTGTTCTGCTTTATTTTCGAACCACCCACACTTCAACGCCAACAACGCCAACAACAACAACCGCCACCAAGCCACCACCCAACAACGCCCAGCACGCCACCCTCACAACCACCACCACCATCTTCGCACTACTCCACACCAACGAACGCCCATCCTCCGCGGTCCACGTACGACGGTTTCCGCGTGAAACCGTCGAACGCCGAGAGGGGAAGGGAGAAGTCCCCACAGCGAGGGGCGCGCGGTTTTTCCCGCCAATTTCCTTCCTTGGCCGCTCGCCAGAACGGTTCGCCTCGCCCCCCACAAGCCGGAGGTGGGGGAACGAGTGGAAACGCCCCGCTTTCGAGTGCTTTCGAGAAGCGCCTCGCAAGGCAGTTGGAGCAAAGGCGGGGCGGAGAAGATGGGCGGGCAGCGCGGCGGTATAAGAGTGAGAGGCCCGGCAGGAGGTGCCTCTCTTCTCTTCGCTTCTCTTCTGTTCGGCGCTCCCCTCTTCTCTTCGCTTCTCTTCTGGCGGCGCTCGCTCGTTCTGGCTCTCTTTGGGTTCGGTGTGTGCTCTCTCAGTGTCGGCAGTCAGTCAAGGCAGGTTGTCAGTGTCGCGGAAGCGATCAGAGGCCGGTACGGGCAGGCGCGAGCGGCGGCGGAGAGAGCTCGCGGACCGCGAGAGGATGCACGCGTCGCCAGACTCAACACCTCAGGAAGTAGCACTTCCATTTCTTTTTGGGTGTGTTGAACGTGTGTGTGTGCGCCGTTGTCCGCAAAGTAGATTGTGTAAGTGGTCCGTGTGTACGTATCGTGGGTAGCTCTGCATTTGTGGGTTTGTCTTTTATTTGATATATGTGCATTATTGAAACATGTAAATACATGCTGTGCTATATGTGTGCTCATATGTGTTGTCTGTGAAATAAATGTGCTACTTGTGAATTCTTCCCCGTTTCGCTGCGTCCTTCCTGCGTGGGTCTCCGATCTTGTTTCACGAAAGGGGTTTGAGTGGCGCGGGACGCCCTCCGATATTAATCCAGGAACCGTCGGAGGCCGACGATAACACCGCTGTTATCCGATAGATAACACGGAACGGATCGCTTTAGCCCCGTGTCGAAGGTCGACCTGCGGCGAGGTACAACCCCTCGGTAGGTTACCCGTGGCGGTATTTAGCGTATATCGACTTTTCGGCACTTCACCCTATTCCGCGCGGATAGAATGCGGACTGGGTGTGTGAGGCCGAAAGGTCCACCCGTGACATAGCGATCCTGGCGTTAGCCGGGAAGGGTCCGAGCGTAATTGTCCGTCCGGTGGGACATAAGCGCCGAACGATTCGAGTCACGTGGTCCGTTCGCACGCCGAACGGCCAGCGAATTCCTAGCAACACTGGTGTCAGAGAGCGGGGAAAACGGACTGCTCTTGTCGTCCATAGCTACAATCATAAGGGAATCGGTCCAGGGTGAGCAGAGCGACCCCCGATCCCCTCCAAATTACGAGCGAGTTACATTAGCCCCTTACGTGAATAAGATGCCGTCTCAAGGCGAGCGGGTGCCGGGGTAGAAAGTATATGTGTAATAATTTAGAATCATGGCCCGGGATGGTAATACTTTGCTAATGTTGAATCAACGGTAGGGAGCTCAACCCGACATTCTGAGCACGGACTTTGCCAGGCAAACTGAAAGGTCGCATTAATGGCGGCAGCGCGATCGCAACCCTCAGCCAGCACGGACGCGAGCGGTCTATTTAGGGCTTCTGCCGAATGGCCGCTGCAAAACCTGGGCGACACGAGGCGAAGTCTCCCAACAGCCACCGCCTGTTTCAAACCCACAGTGTAAGCAGGTGGGGCAGGCGCCGACAATTGGCTGGGCTTGGGAAAGAATTAAAGGAGAATGGGAAGACCGAGCTCAAAAAAAGAAAAGCAGAACACAGCTGGAAGTAAAAACAATTCAGAGAATGAACTATTGGGGAAGTCAACACGGTTCGAAGAATTAAAGGGAAAAAATAGGAAAATAGACCTCAAACCCATGAGTGAAACAAAGCGGAGAGTGAGCTGAGGAAAAAGTTAGAAGAGCAAAAACGGAAAAAAACGATTTGGAAATAAAAACCAATTGAAGAAAGAGATAAGAACAGGCAATCGGGAAAGAGAAAGCCTACGAACGGAGATAGAAACAGGGAAAGGAATGAGCAGGAAGTCCTAGAGAGATATGGAAGTGTGGGAAGAACACACACGAAAATTGTGAAGGGAAAAAAGAAGGGCAGAAGAGGTGATGAGGCCAGAAGGAATCTAGAAAAGAAAGCTTCCCTGAGTTAAAAACGCATCGAGGATGTGAGAGAGGAAAGAACTAGAACGGAGAATGCAAACGTTAAGGAACCCACTGATAACAAATCGAACACTGGAAGCGAAAGGCCAGATACAGAATGAATCTTTCTCTCTAGAATTGTAGGCCGTCGCTCATGGATAATTCCGTGATGCGGTGGGTCGCTTAACCGACCGTGGACGCCAATACCTCAACCGTGTGGCGTTGGGTCCGCCTGTCGAGAATCAAGTTAACCAATTAACTACGCGGTTTCGACTACCGGGGAACCACGCCCTCGGTACGCCTTGCCCGACCCGGATCACTCTACCGACTACGGTTGGGTACCAACTTCCAACGACCAACTCTACCAACTACCTTTCCGGATCGGATGCAGCCGAGCGGAACTGCCAAGGACGTACCGGCTAGTAGGAACGCATTATCGGGAATAAAGACCCGGCTAAACTCAGATTCGAACCATGCTGGACCAGATTAGAGGCTTGGTCGAGGTCCTTCGCATCCACCAACTCCGACTTCTCCCTTTCAAAAACCAACCACGACCTTTCAAATCCAACGACAACCTTCCCTCGCATCCAACTCAACTCTGAGGATTGTCCCGCCATGGCGAAGCCGACGTCATTGTCCGTCCCGATTGGACCGGGCCTTCATGTGGTCCACCTTTCTGGGCGGGGTTTCGGCCAGACACTGGTAAGGCCTGCCCACACCACCGTGTTTGGGTTTAGGAAGGTGAATGGTGGCGCAGCTACTGTAACCATCCTCGGGATTCTGCCTCAGAAAACGAGACTCCAGAGACAGCGGGTAGACGGTGGAAGCGCTTGTCCAGCCCAAAGTGCCCGTCGGGATTTGGGCTCATTTGACGAGACGAGGGTAGCAAGTGAGATGAAAGTACAGTGGATCAAATAAAAGTGGAAATAAAATAAAAGGGGAAAATTATTTATAATCATAACTAAAAGCCCATTGCAACGCACTCCTCGTGTCTCCCACTACACACAAGGAAGGCATCTATCAGCATGTATATTAATGGAATAACTGACTTGGGACACCTGTATGTTGTATGCATACAGTTCCGAGAACTGTAACAATATATATATATTATATTATATATATATAATACATATACATATATAGTGTTACGGAAATGGCCCTTAATGGACTACTAAGGATAGGATTAGCTCAGATCCCCCATTAAATTCATGTATAGATAGGTTGTTTGGTAAAGGGACGATATGTGTGTGTCGGGAGGTGTAACAGACTGTTTTATGTTCATATGGTGGTGGACGAGAGAAACGGAGAATGATTCTTCTTCCTCTCCTGTACGAACGGGAGGGGAGTGGCCTAGAGCGAGAGGTGTGGCCTGGACAGGAAGTGACGCGAAGGGGCGGGGCTTTTTGGTCAGTTCGTCGACGAGAGAGGCGTGTGTCGAACCGAGCGAACGAGAGAAAAAGGGTTCAGTTTTGGCGGTTTGGAAAACGGGAGTCGCCTGAGAGAAGAGAGAAAAGAAAAGGGAACTAAAGGAGTGCTGTGTGTGAGGAACGGCCGGGTTCTCGAGGCGTGCTCGGAGTCGCTTCAAAACGAGCGAACGAAGGAGGCACCGTGTTGGAAGGCCGGAGAGGAGACGCTGAACCGACCTGCACGTCGGTGATTCGACCGAGAGAGGCACTGAGAGGACGAAGCGGGAGTCGGGAAGGCCGGAGAGGAGACGCCGGACCTTCGGACGGTCCTTGCTCACCTCACGGCTCGACACGTTGTGATCCCCCTGTGGAACTCGGGCTCGACTGGGCCTTGTCTGGAGGACAGGCCAGGCCGGGATTTGTGTGCTGGACCGTGAGAGAGATCAGCTGAGGCCCATCTTCGACCCTACGCGAGGTCAGAGCACGCGGAGACCGCGCACGCGGTGACGCGCAGGAAAGGCACTGCCCGCCACATTCTTGCCGCGCGGCACGTTGGAGCGGAGTTTGAACCCGTGGACACCACCGCTTGTTACGAGCGATATTCGTGCTTTTGGACACGGTCCTCTCGTCCATGAGCCATCACCAAGTACTCTGTCTTGTCCTGCATGCATGCTGTTTTGTTTGCACGTGTTGTATAAGGCATATTTCGTAGTGATCCCCTCGAAACCTTTAGACCATGGTTCCCTAGGGAAGAACGGGTAGATGGTTAGTATAACCATTGTCGTGTTTATTGCTTGTGCTGTGATCCCTGATGTCCCCAATAAATCTGGTTAATTCGTAGCAGTTGCCGCTATGGATTAATGCGTGTCGCATCGAGGAACGATCCGTTCGATTGGCATATAAGACAAAAATGGTTACAGGCTGGTAGACTCCGCTCGGTCACTGACAAAGCCAGTCTGTAACTAGGGGTTCTATCTCCCCAACTGGTAAGGTACAGGATTACGTTGGTATCGCGATTGAAGATGCGTGACCCGAGGCCTGTGCGAGCTGGCCGGCGTTATAGACTCCCGGAGACGGCGGTGGCGAGGCTGGCACCTAGGACCGGGTCAGATTCCCGCCACTGCTGAATCCTTAACAATATATATAACATATATACATATATAATGATTTTGTGATGGATGTGTTCACCAAAAATCATTTCACCCAAATAATAATGGAGAAAATATCAAAAAATGTATAGTAACAAGTAACACCAATGTCACTTGAAAACTGTGCAAGCTATGGTGCCTCTTAAAATGTGAAACCACCCCGTCACTCGCACCAAAAGTCTCCGTAGTGGAACTTTCACCCTCATTGTGAAAAAACCCGTCACTCGCACCAAAGGTCTCCGTTGTGGAACTTTCACCATCATTCATGAAAACCACCCGCACTCACACCAAAAGTCTCCATCGTGGGAACTTTCACCCTCATTCGTGAAAAACCACCCGTCACTCACACCTAACGTCTCCATCGTGGAACTTTCACCCTCATTCGTGAAAACCACCCGTCACTCACACCAAAGTCTCCATCGTGGAACTTTCACCCCATTCGTGAAAACAACCCGTCACTCGCACCAAAAGTCTCCGTAGTGGAACTTTCACCCTCATTCGTGAAAAACCACCCGTCACACACCAAAAGTCTCCATCGTGGAACTTTCACCTCATTCGTGAAAAACCACCCGTCACTCACACCAAAAGTCTCCAAGTGAACTTTCACCCTCATTTGTGAAAAACCACCCATCACTCACACCAAAGTCTCAATAGTGGAACTTTCACCCTCATTCGTGAAAAACCACCCATCACTCAAAAAAGTCTCATAGTGGAACTTTCACCCTCATTCGTGAAAAACACCCCGTCACTCGCACAACAAAGTCTCCAAAGTGGAACTTTCACCCTCATTCGTGAAAAACCACCCATCACTCATACCAAAAGTCTCAATAGTGGAACTTTCACCCTCATTCGTGAACCACCCGTCACTCGCACCAAAAGTCTCCATGTGGAACTATTCACACTCATTCTTGAAAAACCACCCGTCACTCGCACCAAAAGTCTCCATAGTGGAACTTTCACCCTCATTCGTGAAAACCCACCCGTCACTCACACCAAAAGTCTCCATTGTGGAACTTTCACCCTCATTCGTGAAAAATCACCTGTCACTCGCACCAAAAGTCTCTGTAGTGGAACTGTCACCATCTTTTGTGAAAAACCACCCGTCACTCGCACCAAAAGTCTCCATCGTGGAACTTTCAACATCATTCATGAAAACCACCGGTCACTCTCACCAAAAGTCTCCATAGTGGAACTTTCACCATCATTGTACTTTAAGTCTTCGAAAAGGCTCTTGGCCTTTTCTTTAATGACCATTGTGTTAACTGGAACATTTTTTTTGAGTTTGGCTTTCAATCAAAACACTTGGCAAGCACTCCATATTTTCCATTACAAAGCCATGTGTTTTGGTAATCTTCACTGCACTGGAAGGTGTCACACATTAAGCACATACCACTATCTTTTCTTTGTTGTTGTGTTTCGTAATCAAGGTTGTAATCGCAAGGCAAAAGTCATGCGCAATATCCGTAAGGTAGGAACCAGTGTCAAACCTTCGAATTTATAATTTACTTTTTAACGATACCACTGCCCTGTCTTTCTTTCCACTCGTATCACTTCCTTGAGCACTTATCTTCATTTTATGAACCATTATTATGGATGAATACAGTGCAGTACCATACAGTGATGATGTACAAGAACGTTTGAGTAAATATAATGGACTTTAACATTGCACTTGAGCACATACGTAATGACGTATCCGTGTAGGAGAGAATGAGGGAAGCGACGCTCTGACATCCTCATCCCAGATGTAAGCGAGTGCTGTTGTGGCATTTTGTAGTGCGATCCGTGTTTATTTCAAATTACACGATCAAAATTTTTCATCAAAAGATCATGAGGTCGCATTTTGAATTTGTCGTTGAAAACTTGGTTGATTGAAGTTGAGCAAAAGTTCGTAATGTCGTGATTTGAGGTCATCAATCAAATTTTTGGTATCAAAAAAATTTCGTTGTAAGATTGAAAGCTTGTAAATCGGATGTTTGTAAATCGGGATATTACTGTATGTTTATTGTTTTGAGTGTAAAATACCAAGTACGTTTACTATATTGAGTGGTAAAATTGTAGAGCCTTCAATGGAGATGGGAAAATTGAGAGGAGTTTTAGACAAAGAAATGGGAAGGCATTGAGTTTTAGAAACATTCAACTTAATTTGATTACATTTGCCCCACTGAGAAATCCTCTCAAAATCCAAATTATACGGTAGTTGTGACGAAATGAGATGTAGATCGAGCAAGAGAAAATGGAGCAGATATATATATATATATATATATATATATATATATATATATATATATATATATATATATATATATATATATATATATATATATATATATATATATATATATATATATACATATACATACATTTTTGTATACACTGTCGAGGCTCGTGTAAGAGCTAACACACAGCGTACAACAAGGGGGGCAGGAGACAAGAGGGGTGGGAGAGGGAAGGACAAAACATTGGGGAACAGAGACATGAGGAGATCTGTGGAAGGGAGAGGGATGGGGTGGGGAACACGTGGTAAGGAAGATGGACACTACAGGGACTTTCAGGTCCTTACACGGCAGAGACTTTCCGGAAGGAAAGCAGGGAATTTGGAGGTGGGTTTGGATTGGATTAGCGGGGATAGAAAAGATCACGGTTTTGGATGGGGGAAGATAAGAGGTGTTGGTGAACAGCTGTTTTGAAGACCTGGAGCTGTTCAGTCTTCAGCGTTTTTCAGATGTGAAAAACGTTGAGGAATGTAATGTTGTCATCAGCGCACAAATGCATTTGGTTATTTGTGAATAAAGAAGATCATTGATAAAAAGAAGGAAGTGTGTAGGTGGAGACAGGACAGAACCCTGAGGGACACCGTTGTTGGTTGGGAAGGAGGGAGGGGTTGAACCATCAACAGTTATGAAGACTAGCGATACCCATGCACATGCACGGGATAGCAGTACAACATAGCTGGTAGCAGACGACAGACCATATACAAATGGGGAATGACAAAAATACGCATTTGCAAAATGCAAGTGGTACTATGGACGCCAAGACTTCCCAAACATTGTCGGCATGTCCGCTAAGTGCCACAGCAATTTCATAGGGATCGTGTGAGGGAGCCGAGTTTTTAGTGTGCAAGCTTGGTATTATAATAGAGATATAACGGCCGGAGGAAAGCTATCAAAATAAAGACCAATTACTGTACCGTCGTCCCAAGAAGGAAGCCAGACATAACAGTGTACACACACACACACACACACACACACACACACACACACAACACACAACAAAACACACACACACACACACACACACACACACACACACACACACACGAAGAAGGAAAACCAAAGGAGGGGAGTTTGGAGATGATCAGACCCCGATGCCCTGTCAAAAGCTTTCGAGATATCAAGGGCTACAACAAAGGATTCCCCAAAGTCTCTTTGAAAAGAAGACCAGACATTTGTAATATCGGAAAGGATATCACCGGTCGACCTTGCCTTGCGAAAGCCATACTAATGGTCCGAAGAGAGAAGACTGAGATTCAAGATGCTTGAGGAAATGAGAATTCAAAGACTTTGGAAATCGTAGAAGTCAGAGCAAGAGGACGGTAGTTGGAAGAGTTTGAATGATCATCCTCCTTTGGAAAAAGCTGTACTAATGCATGTTTCCAGGAAAGAGGAAAAGTTCTGTTTTTTTTTAAAGAGAAACAAACTAAAGGAACAAGCAAGTTCTTAGCCACACTCCTTCAAAATACGAGGAGGAATGCCATCTGGTCCATATGCCTTGCTTGTGTCCAGAGAGAAAAATGCAGTCAGGTCTTGATATATATGTGGGGGGTTGAGTTCCTGAAAATGGCCGCATATATCGAAACCACATATTTTGAATATTTAGGAACAGCATAACTCTGAATGTTTCCCACATATATCACATTTTAGTAGAAATATGTTAACCACATAACTGAATCCACAGATGAAAAATAGTTGTAGGGAGAGGCATAGGATTGGTAAGGGGTGCATCGTGGGGTGTTGGAATGTTAGAGTCATCCAATGTGGAATTAGAGGAGAAAAGAACTGAAAAGAGTTGCTTTGTTAATTGGAGAGACAGAAAGAGTATCATCGAAATGTAAAAGGGAAGGGAAGGTAGTGCAACAGAAGTTGTTGGAGATACTTTTGGCTAAAGACCATAAAGTCCTGTGAATAAAAGAAGAGGAGAGGTTGTCACACGTCCTTTGGATAAAGGAATGCTTCACTTCAAGAATAACATTTGTATTGATTCCTAGCGGAGATGAAAGCTGATACAAGTTGGAGGAAGAAGAATTTTTCCAGGTCTGATATGCCACGTCCCTTGCACGAATGTCATGCTTTCAGCTGCAGAGAATTGTGTTAGTCATAGTTTGTTTTGAAAACAGCAAGTGTTCTCCAATATTGTTTTCTGAATTATTTACACAAGAAAAATAAGATTTGGAAAATACAATTGCTCCAGAAAGTTAAAGTCTTCATTTTTTTTCTCTCATTTCTCTCTCCAGCGTCAGCTTGTTCTGCCTGTGGCCGGGCCGTGCCATGCTCTCCATCACCTCCAGCAATCATTGGTGTGTCACCTCCTTCACTGCCTCCATTCCGCTTTGCTGCATCTCCTCCTGCCCTGGAGGGTGCTGTTATGCTGGAGCCACCAGAGTTGCCAGAGGAAACCCTAATGGAGGTGATATCAATAAGCAGTAACTGCACAAGAGTCATGGGCGATTGGTTGGTTTGTTCGGCATTTGGTCCATCATTATTTATTTGGCATTGCTTGCAATTGCTGTCATTTTATCCACAGTCTTGATCACCTTCATCTTACTTTTCATCATCACCTTGTCCCAATTTATTTGACTCTTATTACAGAGGGAACATACAGACACGCTCCATGACCTGAGTCTTGTCCTCGATTTTGCTCGGGGGCTAATGATCGTTGGTGATGCCAGGAGTGGAGAAACTGGGGACTTGGCTGATTACCAGCAGAGCTCAGTCACTGATCAAATTAGCCAATTCAGCCGGAACTGGGGGTAAGGGACACAGACAACATATGCAAAGTAAATGAAGCGTTGAGTTTGGGGAAGTCGGAAAAGCCAAAGTATAGTGATGTGATTAAGAGGTTGGTGTTTGGTATTTAGAAAGATGTATTGGTAGTTGTAAAAGGAGAAAATTATCTCGTTTGTTCCAAGTGTTGGTGTTTAATGATGTGCTCGTCATGATTGGCAGAGCGGCAGAACGGCTGTTGCTGTATATGAAGGCAGCGGAGGTTGTGGGTTCGGTGTTGCATCTTGCCCGGGAGCGGGTCAATGAGGGACGCCTTTCTCCCACTGCTGCTGTCAAGAAGGGTGCGTATCTACAGCCAAAGTACAACAACAGTACTTGATAGCTTTCCTCCCATTACACAGGTGGCCAGTAATCATGACTGTCGGCAAAGACCACCAAACACTCACCACCATGCAAGTGTATTCAATAACATCAATGTATTATGTAATGTCTTTGGCTTTAGGAATTCTTTCAATGATTGTAGTATGGGAACCAACTTCAATAAAGTGGCTTATCTTGTGATTCCGTTCACACATCTGTGTATATCCTTTAAACCTATTTACTTGGATAGAAGGGAACTTTGGGGATGAGAAATGCCCAGTTGTCATTATCTGAAGGTTTACACAACTAACTTCTGAGCATATTCATGTGGCTCATCATGTGCACGATTCGCGATATTTCAAAATTTGGTAATTTTACATGCAGTCGCTAATGTTTACTCTAGATAGGCACAGATGGCTCCTAATTGTAGATATTCTTGCCCCCTATTCATATAAAACCCACATATCATGATATTGCAGTTTTACACCTTTCAGGAAACCAAAAACTTTTTTTTTTGCCAAAATTTTGTTTCGGTTTAGGTTTCGACATCTTGTAAAATTGCCCATAGCTTCCAAGAATCAAGTCCCATGGAGGAGTTTGATGCATTAAAATTATCCCCACATGTTACCCTATATGCCAGAGCACAAAAAAAAAATCATGGATATAACAACCAACAACCCCTAGCTTAGACAAGTGTAATGTAACCAAGACAGTAACTGTTAGTCTTCCTAATCAGATTCTTCCTCCCCGATAACAGTTGTTCTTGGTTGTGCAAGCACCATCCTCTGCACCTATAGGCAGAACTACATGCAAGCCATGCTTTTTGCATGTACACCTAAGTGATGTGCAGGTAGTTTTGCATCCACACATCAAGAGTTCTGTTCAGGTAGGTGGAACAGGATCCTGTGTCATTAGTTTTATTAAACGCCCACCCACTTTCCTCTGGTCGGGTAGCTCTGGATTGATGAATATGGCCTTGAGGCACAATATGGCTTTGTAGTGACTGCGTAGTATGTGCAGAGACAAATAGTCTTGAGTGGGTGGTAGTTTTTCACGGTCACCGATTCGATGGAAAAGTTCCAAGCGTAGCCCGTTGATACATGTACTGTACATTCGCTGTTGGAATGTACATTTTGATGATAAATGTCTCTATCAGCCATTCCAATGTCAAGATTGCGGCCAAGATCTTTCAGTAGCTTGTGATACTTCAGGTATGTCTTCCAAGCTGTTGGCTTGCTATACCCACAGAATTGATTGGTTGTGTCCGTTCTTGTTAAAGCATGAAAACCGAGGGTATTGACGACGACTTCAGGATCCAGACTTGCGTGTACAATGCTAACTGGGAAGAACTGCTTGTCTTTAGATGCCCCACTACTCATCCACACTTCTGGTGTAGTGTCATGATGTATCAGCAGTAAATGTCTGTGTTTCTAGAACACACTACTTCTCTTCGGAAATTCTGGTCATTTACGTCATTGGCATGAAGACCAATTTTCCTGTCAGCCTCCTCGTGAGTTGAGATGATCAACATTATGCCCAGAAGATGATACAGTTGGGAATTCATCCCCACCTGATACTACGACCCTTGTTGATCTGGAAGACATTGTGCTTTCAATAGGAGTTGATCCCACAATAATTGAATGAGGATCACTTTATTTTCTTCTAGCGATATGAACATCTGCTCTACGGATGGTAGACTCACTGCCGGCCCTTCAACTGAACGTCTCATCTTTCATTGTTTGGTCATTTGATGCACTCTGGTCTCTGATTTGACGGATTTCCTTCGATTGTCATCAAAGACAACATCTCGTCTTGCCTGAGAGCCTCTCAGGTAGCTTAGGGCATTACCACAGAAACTGTCTGCTGGATCACCAAAAGTTGTAGCATTGGTACGATTGGGAAGGATTGGTACAGAGAGGGAGGGGTTAGGGACACAATATTTTGAAAAAAACACAGAATTGAGGCATTCGGCCTTCTCAAGAGCGGAGTCGGCTGTGGTGCTATTTAAAGTGAGGAAAGGGATGGAAGGAGAGCATACACCAGAAACTGACTTGACAAGGTGCCACCAGGTTTTAGAGAGAGACAAGTTTGAAAGCTCATTCTTGAGATGGGACAGATGTTTTCTGGCTCACCTGAGGGTACACACACACTTGTTGCAGGCATTGTGGAGTGATCTGAGGTTGCCATCAGTTGGATTTGCCCTCCAGGAGGAGAATGCAAGTTGTTTTAAAGCAACAGCCTCATCACAGGAATCAGAGTACTAAGAGTGGGAGGATGGTTAAGATAACTGAAGACTAGATGTGATGAATCTGTGCAGAAGAGAGCGCAGTTTTCTGTGTTGGAATTCTCAGGCTGAGTTAATATCAGTGGTGTTGGATATAGGAGACCAGTCCTGAAGTGTATTTAAAACCAAAAAAAATCATGAATACACACAGCGCGAATGTGGAAGCAGGTCACACTTTATGACCCGCGAATACACGTGGTCCACAAATATCAGGACCGCGAATGTCAGGGATAGAGATTGTCAATTTTGGCAACTATTTTATTGGCAACTATTTATAGAGATTGGCAACTATTTTATTGGCAATTTGAAAAAAATTAAAATCGGGGGTAACATTGCATTTGTCTGAGGTAGGGTTTGCAAGTTATAAATAATCCATGATTTTTCTGCTCTTCCATGTCAGGTAACATTTTGGGATAATGTTAATGCATGAAACTCCTCCATGGCACTTGATTCTTGGAAGCTATAGGCAATTGTATAAGATGTTGAAACTTAAACCGAAACAAAATTTTGGCAAAAATACTTCGTTGTTGGTTTCCTGAATGGTGGAAAACTGGATTACCACAACATATGGGTTTTATATGCATACGGAGCATGATTATCTACAACTTGTTGCCATCTGTGCACATCTCGAGGAAACATTAGCGGCCATATGTAAAATTTATCACATTTTGAAATATCGTGAATCGCGTACATGAGGAGCCACGTGAATATGCTCAGAAGTCTGTTTAAACCTCCAGAGAATAACAACTGGGCATTTCTAGTCCCCAAAGGTCTCTTCTAGACAAATTAATAGGTTTAAGGTATATACATTGATGTATAAACGGAATTTATGAAATGGGTCCTTGGTTCCCACACTCTTGAGACCAGACCGAAAGTTGATGGAATTGCACTGAAATGAACCACCCCAAAGTTGGGGCCGCAGCCCACATTGCATAACAGCTGTGCTAATTAGGATCTACTTTTGCGGTTTTATTTTTAATACAATGTTGGCTCACGGAAGAGTGAGGTGACAGAGGGTAAAAAGAGAACAAATTAATAATGTGCATTGGGCCAGCAGTTGGATATTTGGCCAACAAGAAGAAAGGGAATGAATGGACAGGAAAGAAAGGGAGGAGACACAGAAGTTTGCAATTGAGAGAGTTGGGTTATGCTGGTAGGGTTAATTGGGGTAGAAAAGGGACACCAGGATGCTATGATATGGCAGTGTACAGCCTGATTTAAGTCCTGGAGGGAAGAGTGGGTTTGAACTGCCTGCCTCAGAAAGGTGGTTCGACAGATGGTAGAAAAGAGGAACAAATGAGTTGAGGTGTACAGTCAGCCTTTGTTTTGGAAGTTTAACCAAGATAAGGTTACTGGAAAAATCTGTGTATCCTGGAGTTGCTGGGGAGAGTTGGAGAGTTGAAATAACAGAGGGAGCTTGACCAGAGAAGATGTGGTATTATATAAAAAAAACATCGGTCGCAGTTGTCTGCGAGATGAGAGTAGCAGGCCTTGTGCTTCGGCCTCGTCACAGAAGATGGCAAGAATGTTGAGAGCTTTACGTTCCACAGATTTCAGGAGAGACAGATGTGATGTTGGGGCCGCAGCCCATAAGTCTGATTTTTCAAGGACAGACTTGGAATGACGAGAAATACCCAGTCTGCCATTACAAATGCCACGTTTCACCTCGAATATCTTTTACCAAGGTAATCCTGGAGTTGATGGAAACTGTTTAATCTCAGATAGTTTTCGTATATGGAAGCTTTAGAACATTGCTGTACCGTTGATGGGGGAAAGTCCAAAAAGGGAAATTTTAGAGCAGTTCTTCTTTGACGTTTTTTTTTGTTTGTTTGGGTTTTTTTTGCTTTGCTTATCACCTCCACTCACCCTTATGCATTTTCTGCCTCTGGAGCACACACTTCATGGGTTTTATCCCCACCTCTCATTCCAGTGGTGAGATGCCTCAATGAAGAATTCAGAAGGTGTGTGGCTGTCTGTCGTTCACTCTCTGTGGATCTTGCACCCTTCCTTGCTGGGAAGCAGCGATTAATGAGTGGCACAGGGGTTGGCGGGAGTGTAACAGCAGAATACATCGCCTACTCGCATGCCCTCGATCTGGTACTGCCAGCTCACTTGGATCCTTTAATGGATAATTTTGTGATTTAATACATAGATTATGTGCTTGTGTGTTCTGCTTTATGTGGTTCTGGCCAAGATTCTCA
The DNA here is from genome assembly GCA_035128595.1 of Eptatretus atami. Lineage (NCBI taxonomy): Eukaryota > Metazoa > Chordata > Myxini > Myxiniformes > Myxinidae > Eptatretus > Eptatretus atami. The sequence goes on along the minus strand of CM068957.1, from coordinate 3,226,566 downwards.
ACAAAATATGCCGATGATGAATATATTTATGAATATTTAGCAGATAACTCTCTCAGATTAGTGTATGCTTTCTCTTTCCTGACCCTACCACCTCAGGTGCGCTCTGCAGCTCTGGACGAGATGTTCCGTGGAGACTGTGGAGTGCGAGAACGATACCACCTCGCTGCCCGGCTACTTGAAGGCTTGGCACTAATCTTGCCCACTGCCCATGATGCACAGCTCCTGCATCAATGTAAGGGAAGGCACAGTATGGCCAAATGTATCTCCCAAACTCGTGAAATTTAGACAACCCTGGCTTTGGTAATTTTTTTTGTCTCCCATAATCTCAAAACTTTAAAAACAAAATCTGTTATTTTGTCATCTATATTGGTTAGCATTTGACAGATGAATGACTAAACATCTGAAAAAAAACAACCCTGGCTTTCTTCATATGTTTTCACAGATAATTTTATTAACCCCCCTCCCTCTCCCCCACCCCAGAGTTAATGCAATTTATGCACCTTAACAACAAGTGATTTAAACCACAAAATGTTCAGGTTATCGTTACTGCAATTTATTGAGTGGGAGAAATCCTGAAACTTTCTCTTTTTTTGAATTGTGACGATCCTTGCAGCCATTTGCATTTCTTTTTATACTTGTGTGCCATGCTCTACAGTCTACACCAAGGGTCCTCAAAAGGTGGACCGTGGTCCACATCCAGACTATGGGCATCACCAGTTCAGACTGTCAATCCTACTTAATGATCTAATCTTAGTCCCCTGTCAATGTATTATTTTTAATATGGAATAGGCAAAGCCTAGAAGCGAACGTAGAATTCTTCTTACATTCGCTTCTGAAATTTACATAAAACTTGTTCCACACTGTATACTTGCCAACTATACCGTGGTACATGTAAGCGCCGCACAGCTGATGATTTTGACGCAATTTCCGGTTACTTCGGCCTGGATTCGGGATCAGCGATCAAATAATGTAAATTCCGATTAAAAATAATTTTTGATGATGCGGGAGATATCTTTTATAAAATTAACTTTGGGAAAAAAAATTGAATAAATAAATAAATAAACGATCACTTCTGGTCAAGAATAAAAGAAATTAAAAGTTTCGGAAAGAGTTTCAAAATCACTCCCGGTAATGTTAAATACTAAATAAACACTCCTGTCATGAAAAAAATCACTTTTGAAGTATAAAATTAACTTTGGGAAAAAATAATTGAATAAATAAATAAACACTTCCGGTCATGATCTCCCGGCATGCATCATTCCCCATGAAAAAACCGGAAACAAAAAAAACCAGAAGCAAAAACAAAAACGGAAGCAAAATGGTCATAGCAACGACACGGATTCACAATTGCCAGGGTATTGTGTTGTTTTTGTTGTTTCCTATTCTCTCATGTGCACGCGTTAAGTAATATTCACAAGATAGAAATAAAACCAATCGTGTTTATACACCGCACAGTGTTTAACAACAACCGGAAGCAAAAGGTCATAGCTAACGACACGGATTCCAAATAGCCAGGGGTATTGTGTTGTTGTTGTTGTTGTTGTTGTTGTTTCCTATTCTCTCACGTGCACGCGTTAAGTATGAAGCTCACTGCGTTCCCTATTATTTTTTTGTATACATCATCAAGCTTGTGGAAGAGCTCGAAAACAGAACAGATGAGGATGCAACAGAACAAAAGGACCAGTTAAAAGGAACAAAATAATCTTTCTTAACAAAAGGAAGCATGATAGATCGTGGAGAAAAAGAACATGTGGTGAATTTCTGATGGGGAGATAATGAAAGTGGAACATTTTAAAATGTTTAAAATACTTTTTTGGAAGAAGGAAGAATTGTTGACAAATTTTACATTTAAGGAAGATTTAGTTTGGCATTATGGAGAAAAAGGGAGAAATATAGAATGAAATACAGGAAGTATTTGGTGCGCACATACTCTGTCTAGCTCCTCCCTATCTCTACCACCTATGACAGTGTTCATCAGTGCTGACTATATAGTTTCCTCGTTTCAGTGAACACAGCAACAGAGGGTAAGAAGCGGAAGGATGATTCTGAGAACCGTCAGTTCAACAAGGAGTTGGAGAAGTTGTTCTTCGTGGAGCATAACAGCACGGTTCTCTGCCTGGTCTGAAAGGAGACAGTGGCATTGTCTCAGAAGGGATATGTGGAGTGCCACAACTCTACATGCCATGTTTCCAGGTACGACAGCATCTTGGATGACGTGCACAAGGAGAAGATATCACAACTGAAGAAGAACCTCCAGAATCAACAGTTGTTATTCAAGAAGGTGACAAGTGACGCGAAGGCCATGGCATATGCAAGCTATGAAATTGGCAGCATCATAGCCAAGAAGTTGAAGCCGTTTTCCAATGGAGAATACATCAAAGAGTGCATCGGCAAGTTTGTGGAAACATGCTGCCCTGAGAAGAAGGGCCTGGTGAAGAAATTTACCCTGAGTGACAGTACTGTTACTCACCATGTTGAATCACTGGTTGAATGTGTTCACCTGCAGCTTAAGGATATGATCACTGGATTTGAGTACTTTTCTCTTGCTCTGGATGACAGAAAGGACATCATTGATGTCGAACAACTGCCCCATCTCCGTTGAGGTGTGGACGAGGACCTAAAAAGTCACCGAGGAGATGCTGGGGTTGCGTGCCATTTATGGCAGTGCAAAGGGTGAGGACGTGTTCAGGGAATTCATTGCTGCATTCAAGCTGCTGGGTTGGTGCCTGAAAAGCTTTTTGGTATCGCTACTGACAGTGCCCCAAACATGCTTGGTCAATGCATCGGGTTCTGGGGCCACATTGAAAGATGGCTTGAGAGCTTGGAGCTGCCCACAGTGATGTGATGCCATTGCATTATACACCAGGATGCACTGTGTGCGAAAACACTGTTCATGAATCACTTTATGGATGTTGTGTTGCCAACTGTTAACTTCATCAGGGCATGTGGGATTAATCATCGCAAATTCGAGAAAATGTTAGACATGGTGGAAGGGGAGTATGGGATTGCTGTATTTCACCACAGTTCGTTGGCTCAGCTGTGGAGCTGTTCTCCGTCAGTTGTCTGACCTGGTGACCAAGATATCAGCATTCATGGAGGCCAAGCAGCACCCAGTTACAGAGCTGGAGGATTCAGATTGGCTTTGCGATCTAGCATTCCTGGTGGATATTACCATGCACCTCAACATTCTCAATTGCAGTCTGCAGGGGAGTGATATGTTGGTGCATCAGCTCTACAGCACCATGTATTCATCGTAAAGTTCCGGCTGTGGAAGTGCCAGCTAAGTGAGAACAATTTTACACACTAAGGAGTTTAGCAAGCATTCCAGTACTGATGGATCAAAGTGTGCTGCTATCATTGTTTTTTGTTGTTAACAGAGTCGAGGCTCATGGAAGAGCTAGTGCACTGAACGGATCATGACGTAACAGACAAAAACAGGACACAAAACATGCATGCATGGGGTGGACAAGATGGATACAGAAGGAAACTCCAAGGAGGGAAAACTGGAAAATTAGAAGGAGGGAGGATTTGGGTGGAGTTAACGAGATAGAAAAGATCATGGTTTTGGATTGGGGACAATCTGAGATGGTTGTGAAGAGCTGTCTTGAAGAACTGGATGGAAGAATAAGATTGAAGAGGATGTGGAAGTTGATTTCACAGGTGTGAAAAAAGAGGAACAAACGAGTGGAGGTGGAGCTGTGCTCCATCTGTGGTGTCACTCGGTGATCATGGATTTATGTAGTTTCACCAGAAGGGGGTTGATGGTGGACCGGGTGTGCCCGGCAAAAACCTAGAGGGGGGATCACAGAAAGAGCAGAGTGCAAGACCATAAAAGAGGCAGTAGAAGATAGAGAGACCACCGACCTGATTGCGATGGCGAAGTGATAAGCCCATAGACTCAGCTTAATTGCGGGAGATTTCAATAATCTTGAACACCTTGGTTTCCACGGCATCAAGCTGAGCAATATGTGAAGCAGGGGAGCTAGCCTGTAGGGAAGAACAGTGCTTCATCAAGCTGTGGATGAAGGCCTTGTAGGTGGATAGGATTTCAGGTGTTTCAAGGATGGACTTTGTATAACGGAGGATGCCCAGTTGTCGACTGCCTTTGGTGGCTAACTTTGAAATATGGTTTGCCCAAGAAAGATCATGGCTGATCATGAGACCCAGGAGTTTGAATGACTGAACTTCCTCAAGAGGATTTCCATATAGGTAGATAGGAGGGTTTGCCAAGCAGTCCTTTGAGAGATAGTGAGAGTGTGGGATTTGTCAGGATTGAAAGACTTATTCCAAGTGTTTGACCAGCTCTGGAGGGGGAGTTCAACTTCACATTTAATGAGTTCAAAGAACAGGAGCAGAACATGGAGATGTGCATGCACCCGTTCAGTGTCAATATGATGACTGCACTTGATCATCTGCAGATGGAGCTGGTTGAGCTGCAAGGAAGTATGGATCGGAAGGGACAGACAGAGAGGGCGTCGATTCTGGGTTTCTGCCAGAAGTTGCCTGCCTCGTCCTTTCCTGATTTTCGCAAGCAAGAATGCTAGTTCATCAGCCTTTTTGGCAATACGTACAGATCTGTGAGGCAAGTTCTCGAGTATGAAGTATGCCAAGAAGAAATACCGCTCCCGACTCAGAGATCCTCCCTCATCTTAAAACAGTGTCTTCGCCTGGTAACTTGCAGTTCAGGCCCCGGGTTGACAAGATCATGGACAAGCAAAAGCGACAGGATTTGTACTCCGGCCACCGTAAAACCCTTCATTCCGCAAAACATACGAAAAGCACAAAAAAAAAATCTGAAAACCCACTCCGTGGGAGTACCTCCTGTGCAACTTCCCTTCACAGGACAACTGGCCGGATGATGGGATTGGGGCAAAGCCTTCAGGACCCCCAAGCTTTGATGATAGGAGGGAAATCACGGGGTAACCTTCCTGGGTCAGATTGCGGTCGTGTGTGTCGTGGTGGTGCTGAGGTGTCGTCCAGCAGACGGCGGTCTCCTTCGGTTAACCTGAGGCGGTCCCTTTGGGTGGGTGCCTGGAATGTCCTATCCCGAAGAAAGGATAATCACCTGTCTCTGTTATCATCTGAGCTCAAGTGTTTGGACATCGGCATTGCAGCATTACTGAGGTTTGGAGACCGGATTGCGGTGACATCATGGCGGGTGGTTTCACCTACGATTGGTCTGGTCGCTCTGATGGTTACCATGCCCAAGGTGTTGCTGTAGCTGCATCCAATAAGCTGACTCCAGTGATAATTGAGGTGACACCAGTTAACGAGCGTATTATGAGACTAAGGCTTCGTCACTCCTTGGGTGTCATTTCCCTGGTCTCTGTATATGGTCCGACTGAGGCGAGTGATCTCACCGTGAAGGACGCATTCCATGCCACGCTCGAGTCTGTGGTTGATCAGTGCTCCAGGCGAGATACTCTTCTTGTCTTGGGATTTCAATGCATCGACTGGAACTGATTGGATGGTCGAGACATGTATTGGTCCCCATTGGTCTGGAACTGTGAATCGGAATAGCACTAAGTTCCTTGACTTTGCAAGAAGTTATTGTCTTGGAGTGGCCGGTTCATGGTTTCAGCGCCCCAGGTGCTGGTATTCCAGGCCTCATCGCTAAACTTGGTATTCCAACATTGGAGGTGGCAAAGGAGATTGATGGTCATTGATCGTTGATGGCTCACTGATGGTCGCTGGAGGATGATCCAAAACTGCAGGTCTACCAGAGTGCTCAGTTCCTCAATACTGACCACAGGTGTGTTGTAGCAACTCTGAGGTTGCAGCTTAAATCCAGGAGAATGGTACCATCCCAGCCGAGGCTGCATGTTGATAAGCTCAAGGATGAGAGGTAGCTGAGGAGTTTGCGAACAAGCTGAGTGGAGATTTGGGGGGTCTGGGTGCTTTTGGGAATCCTGAAGAGTTGTGGAGTGCCTTCAAGACCACCGTCCTTGATGTTGCCGGTGGATGTCTTGGAACTCACCGTAGGGCGAAGAGAATTTTGTCTCTCAAGGGACACTGGATACCATTGACCGGAGTCGCAGAGCCAGGCTGAATGGCAAAGCTGAGCTGTTCAGGGATCTGAGGCATAAAACTGGATGTGTGCTAAGGGTAGACAGGAAGGCCTATGTGCAAGGAATCTGTGAGGGGTAGAGCATCACCTGTGGTCAAGTGATTCTCGTCCTGCTTACAGGGGAATTCGTGCATTGCATTCCTCCAAGTCCGTCCCTCGGTGTACTGCAGTTAGCGCAGAGGATGGTAGGCTTTTGACAGAGGAGTCCGAAGTGAAGGCCCGCTGGGCCGGTTACTTTGAGCGGCTGTACCAGGCTGATCCACCAGCTGTCGAGTTGGATGTCAGGGGTGTTACTATCTCTATTTCTGACCCTCCGATCAACTGTGGTCCACCTTCATTTGTGGAAACGCAAACTGCGATGAACTGGTTGAAATGGGGTCAAGCTCCAGGGATCTTTGGTATCCATGCTGAACTCCTCAAGGCTGGTGGAAATGCTGGACTCGTGTCGGTGCATGCAGTGCTGTGCTCTGCCTGGAACACAGGCATCGTCCTAACTGACTGGAAGAGTAGCCTTGTTGTCCCTCTCTGGAAAGGGAAGGGTGATCGCCAAAACTGTAACAACTACCGAGGGGTGAAGATGCTCTCAGTGCCGGGCAAGGTCTTTGCTCGGATAATTTTTGACAGAATTCACCACCATCTGCTTGAGCACCAGCATCCAGAGCCGTCAGGCTTCACACCAAATAGGTCAACAATTGACCGTATCCTTGCTCTTCTGGTCCTCACCGAACGCAGACGATAGTTTCAGCAGGGGCTGCTTGCAGCTTATGTTGATGTCTGTAAAGCGTTTGATTCAGTGAATCGGTGTGCCCTCTGGAGGATTCTTGGTCTTCGTGGGGTGCCACCAAAACGGATCAATCTGATGTCTGAACTGTACTCTAGTACATGGGCGTCAATCCTGGGGGGGACAGGGAGGACATGTCCCTCCCACTTTTTTTTTTACCAGGGGGGGACAGAGTATATTCTGTCCCCCCCATATTTCGAGTCCCATGCCTATTTGAAAAATGCAAAACATCAAGCAATAGCTGTTGGTACGCAGCGATAAACCTTCGTTGCTATTCTTGTCATTATACCATGCAGCCCCACACTGTAGATATACCTCATGTACTGTACATGTACTGCACGGTGCATATTGGGGGCGACGGTATTGTACATGATGTACACTACTGTCGCCCTCTATATGCACCATCTCTTCTACACACGGTGCTGGCTGGCCACTCACACCCACTGACGGCAGCTCTGTCGCTCACACTCATACAGTGAGTGCACTGGATCCCCACGAGTTGGAAAATACATTCGTTCGTTTCCAATGTTCCGAACCGTCACACTCTATTTGGATAAATACAGTACAGTATATGTACCTGTATGTGTACATGTATTAATACACTGTATTAATATACCATATCTAGAACTGAAAAAAACGTTGCAGTCCATTGTTCATGTCGCCTCATCGATTCGTGGGGAGCAGTTGTCGTGATCTATTGCCTGGGCACACCTTGGGAGAAGGGTCCAGTTACCTGTCCCCCCCCCCCCCACATTTTGGCTTGGATCGACGCCCTTGCTCCTCTACTGAGAGTACTTAAAGATTGTGGTGATACCATCTCCGACTTATTTCCATTGTTACTGGAGTTCGTCAGGGGTGTGTACTGAACCCCACACGTTTCAGCACTTGTATGGACTAGATTATGGGAGGATGTCGGAGAGATCAAGCTGCGGTGCATCGTTTGGAATGTCAAGATCTCTGACCTTGATTTTGGAGATGATGCAGTCATCTTTAGGAGATTCTAGATATCCTTTTGGGGGCCTCAGGTGCTGAATGAGAGGCGAGCCGCGTGGGATTACGGGGTTCATGGATCAAAACTAAGATCCAGGGCTTTCAATGACATTTTGGTATCTTGTCTGTACCTGTTTGTGGCGAGGATTGAGTCACGGAGAGATTCACTTACCTTGGCAGTGATATTCATGCTCTGCTGGCTGTGAGCCAGAGTCAATAGATGTCTGGGTCGGGCCTGGGAGTCATGGATTCACTAGATCATGGGGTGTGGCGCTGCCGGTAGAGATCTGGATTCACTGGATCATTGGACTGCCGTATCTGTGCGGGAGGACGAAAGTCCAAGTCTTCAGGTCCTTGGTGCTTCTAGACTTGCTCTTTGGATGTGAGACTTGACTCTGACCAGGGATCTGAGATGGACACTTAATTCCTTTGGTACCAGGTCTTCTTGGAGAATCCTTGGCTATCACTGGTCGACACTTGTGTCCAATGAGCGGTTGCTGAGAGAGACTCAAATGAGATTTGTTACCTGCATAGTCCGTGAGTGTCAGCTGCGGCTGCATGGACATGTGGCTCGTTTTCCTGACGCTGATCCTGCTCATGAGATTCTCTCAGGGAGGGAGCCTCGTGAGTGGAGGAGTCCAATGGGCCGACCACGTGCCTCATGGTTGCAGCAGGTTGATCAGCATCTTAAGGAGATGGGATGTGCCAGGCATCTGCCTTGGGGATGGCCAGCGGAGGCCCCTGGAGTTCCAGCAAAAGTGGACGCAGCGACGCGCTGCTCCGGTGCATGCTCCCATACATGAACTGTCCTGACCTGACCGAAGGTACACGGAGGTTATTTTTTCACCCTATCTGTTTGTCTGTCTTTATTGTCTGTACGCGATATCTCTAAAAGTTGTGAATGGATTCAGATGAAATTTGTGGACAGGTTGGGTGTGTGACAAGAAAATTGATTAGATTTTGTGAATATGTGATGTAGATCTGACCTATCAGTGGGGATATGAATCATAAACTTCACTGTTTAGCCTGGTTTGTCCTGTGTTGCTCTGGGTACAAGAATCTGTAAAACAGACGAAACACCCTTTTCCCAATCACACTGTATTTAGAATGTTTGACATCAATTTTTTTTATTTTTTGCAGGAGTGAGGCTTATGAAGGGCAAGTAGATCTGACAGTGGGAATAAACATCAAGAGATTAAGAGGAGATGGAAGCGGGGATGAAACACTGAAACTCATTGCCTTTGGCTGGTTCAGACAGTTGGCAGCATAATTTAGGGACTGCATTGGATGGTCTTTTTGTCTGTCAGGATGGCACAGCGAAGCACACTTACCTTTGAACTATCTAATCTGGTTTGATTTCTGACCCAACTATAAACTGTCAGATTGTTGCCTTGCAGCAGACGTTGCATCAAAAACTGCTATCCTTTGAATGGGCCTTGTTAGGTGTCATGTCTGCGAGCATTAATGATAGACGTTAAAGATCCCTCGGTGTCCTTGCGAAAAGTAGCCGAGTTATCTCCGGCACCATGAACAATACAAGTTCCTGCCCAGGTGGCGTAATAGTTCGAGAGCGTCTGCTCGAGCTAGGAGGTTGGCCGTTCGAACTCCCGCCGGTCATGCCAAAGTCTTTAAAATGGTACGTGCTGCTTCCTTGCTTGACGTTCAGCATTTAAAAGGACTAGTACGTCCCGTACGTGCAAAAAAATAAAAAACTTTCAAACCGCGTGCCAGAAACTACCACACAGGCCGTTCCTTCGCTCTCGCGTGCCCGTACGTGCGTGCTGTGGGCCCTGTCACACCTTGACGTTTAAGCCAGCAATGGCAACGTATAAAAATTGATCTAAAACGTTTACGTACGCTGAAATTTTGATGGTTTTTTTTGAGTTTTGGCGTATTCAAAACGTGTTGGTCGTTTGCATAACATATAGTAACGGCACAGAACGTTTCGTTTTGTTATACATAACTTTTACCAACGAATGCTTACCTTGTGATCGGCGTTCAAAACCTAAGACAAGCGATAGTTCAACTTACCCTTTGCGCGCTATACGTATCGCCGGCGAACTCGTGGCGTAGCCTGTTGAGAACTTGCCGGACGCCGATTGAAATCAAAATGCCCGAGATTTTGAATGTCAACATCGCAGTCACACCTTGACGATTTTGCCAGCGTATGCCATTCTATGAAAAAATGGGTTTACAACGCTAGGCACACGTCAAATACGCTATAGGAAGTTGAGTATACGTTAAGATTATGCTCGAAATCATTGAAGTACGCTGGCATATTACCTAGTCCGTTCGATACGTCGTGAAATTTCAAGCATGCTGAAAATTTTAAGACGTACTCGACGTAAGCTCACACGTTTCGCATGCGTTGGCATCTGTTCTTGCACGTTCCGCGATCGTTTTAAACACGGCGAACACACGTTACTTGTAGGTTAGTCATAAGTCGAACACGTCAAGTTAATGGCAACCATACTTGAAACCCAATTTTATAACCGTTGAGTAACGTGCTTTGAACAAATGAGTAACGTCAGTAGCCTATGTTTAACGTGCTTGGAAAGTATGAGTAACGTGCATTGAAACTATGTATAACTGGCCTTGAACCAATGGCTACCGTGCTAATGAACGTAAGAGTAACGTGTGTTTAACCTATGTGTAGCATGTTTTGAACCTAAGTAAAATGTGCATCTAACCATTGAATAACATGCTATGAACCTATTTGTAACGTATGTATTAACGCACATTGTCGTATGTTAGACAATTAAATTGACGTCTTCCGGACAACCACAGAACTTACTGAAAGTGTTTCTAACTTACATCTACCTGTGTACTGACGTATTGGCAGCGTTTAGGGAATATGGTACATACAAATGGGCTTCACAAGAGGAACCCATCATGTTCCAGACTCCATGTTGAGTAGATGTCAATGCCAGTAGTATCAGTAGTAGTAATACATTAGCAGTAGTTGGTGTGCGTGACAGATTAATAGTATACGTAGTCTGTAGTAGTAGCATTGTAGTAGTAGAATGTCTACATCAGTAGTAGTAGTGGTGGTATGTCTATGTCAGTAGTAGTAGTAGTATGTCTATGTCAGTAGTAGTAGTAGTAGTAGTAGTATGGTAGTATGTCTATGTCAGTAGTAGTAGTAGTAGTTGTTTTAGTAGTATTGGTAGTAGTAGTAGTATGTCTAGTAGTAGTAGTATCAGTAGTAGTATGTCTATGTCAGTAGTAGTAGTAGTAGTAGTATGTCCTATGTCAGTAGTAGTAGTAGGAGATTGTAGTATAGTATTGTCAGTCAGTTAGATAGGTCCATGTCAGTAGTAGTAGGTGAGCGTGATGGGGAGGTGTGGTGATGCTGGATCCTCTTATCGCTCCACGAGATAGGAGAGTTCTTTGCACCATTGTTCGATGTTCTTTCGGCTAATTTTTTTTCCTCATTCCCACGATGAAAATATTCTTTGTTACTTTTTAAAGTATTAAAAACGACTTGACAAAATGCATTAATGTACTAGCTAATGAACCACAGAACGCTTCGAGAACATATACATAAGTCTATCCAACGATTGATTTATCGCTGTTTTAGGCGTCCACAACCTATGCCCCAACGACTAGTCCAGCGTAATGCATAGCTGTAATAATTCCCAAGCACGTTATTCATAGGTTATAAATAAGTCACGGGTACCCTAAACATTACTTTGATGTGTTTCGACGTATGAGGAACTTCAAGTAGCGTGTGCGAAGTGTGAAGACAACGTTCGTTTGTAGCGTGCTTACAAAACTTCTCATAGGTTAGAAAAGATTTCGGTACAGCGAATGTTACCCTAGTGTTTCCGACTCATGAGTAACATACAATTAACGTGTCAACGATCGCATAACGTGCCTAAACCTTATGGCCGGCGTAGCGGAACGTGTGAGCCAAAACGCGAGTACGTCGTAAAATTTTTAAGCATCTCGACAAAAAGAGGAAGAACAAGCACAAACATTCAACGATTAAAGACCAGCGTACAACGTACTTATGGCAGTCTTTTCAGGGTATCCAACGTATACAAACACTTACCAATAACGTATTCGACCGTCTGGCCAGCTATTCGGCAATTTGTACAAACAACGGCCATACGTCGGCTAAATCGTCAAGGTTGACCAGCCCTTGAATGAGATCACTTTATGTGCAAACCTCAAAAAAAATCGTACTGCAAACCAAAAACAAACAAAAAAAAACTTTCAAACACCCACAGGCCGTTCCTTCGCTCTCGTAAACGACGACTGGATTGGGGCATTGTGTTTATCTATAAAATGCGCATAAGAAATCAGAAATTATTAGAATACAGTAAGTCATCACTATCCGAAGTGGTGCGTGCCCGTTCGGAATGTTGACTCATTCCACGAATTATATCGCTTTCATTGAAGTAACAACTGCTGTGATACTTACACACACAGAGTTAATTAAAATCCAAATTAAAATCAAGTTTACCTCCCTGTCTTTGCTTGCATGACATTCGCTGCCATTGACCATTGCTACTCCTACGCCACGGTAACTAAATGGCGCCCTTTCCCCATCGGCCACGCCTATGCAGCAACGTGTCTTGTCATTGTTTGGTAAATAAATGGCCATAACTTGGAAGCACTTGTCCGATTAATATCAAACCTTGAAAAGGCACATACTCAGAGTCCCCAGCAATATACCTGGCAAGTTTCAATTAGATCGGACCAGTGGTTGTCGAAAACAGCGTCCGCACACAGACACACACACACACACACACACACACACACACACACACACACACACACACAACACACACACACACACACACACACACACACACACACACACACACACACACACACACAGATTGCTGGAATTATAGATAGATAAGAGTACCGACAATCCAATCCCCATAGGTTGGCTTCCATGGGGAGGAGGACATTTCTCCTTCGGAAATCCCCCGCTGAGCGCGGTGAGAAAGTCGGCGCCATTGTGGTGCTGTCACTGTACCCAGAGTGCCCCAGGAAGTGACAGCACTTCCCACAAGCTGAATGGCAGTTTGTCTCCATCTAACAGTCCTATGTTGGGTCTTGTGTTTTCATTGTATGTCCCTATGTGTGAGATGTGTGTGGGCAGCTCCACTACGAGCCTTATATCCTGTTAATTAAATCACCTTCATTAAAGCGTGTAGGTTAAGCTCGCCAGTTCATGAAACACTTGAGGTCGAACAATTTCCGCTGCTGACCCACCATAAGTGACAATCATGGGGCCTATGTATTAGCAGCAGTTCATTGATGACCTTATGAAATATTTTTTCTCGGGAAAGATTTTGACTGCAGAATCAGTACAGTGCAGAATCAGTTACAGTACAGCACAAGCCCATGATGCAGAATAAGACATTGCAGCACAGCCATGATGCAGAATAAGTAAAGTACAGCACAGCCATGATGCAGAATAAGTAAAGTACAGCACAGCCATGATGGAATAAGTAATAAGTACAGCGCACAGCCATGATGCAGAATAAGTAAGTACAGCACAGCCATGATGCAGAATAAAGTACAGACAGCACAGCCATGATGCAGAATAAGTACAGTACAGCACACCATGAGGCAGAATAATACAGTACAGCACAGCCATGATGCAGAATAAGTACAGTACAGCACAGCCATGATGCAGAATAAGTAAGTACAGCACAGCCATGATTGCAGAAAAGTAAAGTACAGCACAGCCATGTGTGATGCAGAATAAGTACATTGCAGCACAGCATGATTGCAGAATAAGTACAGTACAGCACAGCCATGATGCAGAATAAGTACAGTACAGCAGCCATGATGCAGAATAAGTACATACAGCACAGCCATGATGCAGAATAAGTAAGTACAGCACAACCATGATGCAGAATAAGTACATACAGCACGCACATGATGCAGAATAAGTACATTGCAGCACACCATGATGCAGAATAAGTACAGTACAGACAGCCATGATGCAGAATAAGTAACAGTACAGCACAGCCATGATGCAGAATAAGTAACAGTACTGCACAGCCATGATGCAGGATAAGTACATTGCAGCACAGCCATGATGCAGAATAAGTACAGTACAGCACAGCCATGATGCAAAAATGAAATACAGTGACACAGCATGATGCAGAATAAGTACAGTACAGCACAGCCATGATGCAGAATAAGTACAGTACAGCACAGCCATGATGCAGAATAAGTACAGTACAGCACAGGCCATGATGCAGAATAAGTACATTGCAGCACAGCCATGTGCAGAATATAGTCCAGTGCAGCACAGCCATGATGCAAGAATAAGTACAGTGCAGCCACAGCCATGATGCAGAATAAGTACAGTACAAGCACAGCATGATGCAGAATAAGTACAGTACAGCAATAGGCCATTATGCGGAATCAAGTACAGACAGCACAGCCATGATGCAGAATAACGTACAGTACAGCACAGCCATAGGATGCAGCAGATCCAGTTACAGCACAGCCATCATGCCAATCAGATACAGCAACAGCATGATGCAGAATAAGTACAGTCAGCCACAGCCATGATGCAGAATAAGTACAGTACAGCACAGCCATGATGCAGATAAGTAAAGTACAGCACACCCATGATGCAGAATACAGTACATGCAGCACAGCCATGATTGCAGAATAAGTACAGTACAGCACAGCCATGATGCAGAATAAGTACAGTGCAGCACAGCCATGATGCAGAATAAGTACAGTGCAGCAAAGCCATGATGCAAATAAGTACAGTGCAGCACACATGAGCCAGAAGAATAAGTAGAGCAGCACAGCCATTGCCAGAATAAGTACAGTGCAGACAGCCATGATGCAGAATAAGTACAGCAGCACACAGCCATGATGCAAAATAAATACAGCGCACAGCCATGATGCAAAATAGTACAGGCACAGCACAGCCGTATGCCAAAATAAGTACAGCACAGAACAGCCTGATACAAAATAAATACTACAGCACAGCCATGATGCAAAATAAGTACAGTACAGCACAGCCATGATGCAGATAAGTACAGACAGCACAGCCATGATATGCCAGAATAAGTACAGTACAGCACAGCCATAGATGCAAAATGAATACAGTGCGCAGCACAGCCATGATGCAAGATAAGTACAGTACAGCACAGCCATGATGCAATAAGTACAGTACAGCACAGCCATGATGCAAATAAGTACAGTACAGCACAGCCATGATCAGAATAAGTACAGTACAGCACAGCCATGATGCAGAATACAGTAGCAGTACAGCACAGCCATGATGCAGAAATAAGTAAGTACGCACAGCCATGATGCGAAAAGTACAGCAGCACAGCCATGATGCAAGCAGAATAAGTACATATGCAGCACAGCCATGATGCAGAATAAGTAAGTACAGCACAGCCATGATGCAGAATAAGTACATTGCAGCAACAGCCATTGATGAGCAAATAAGTACATGCAGCACAGCCATGATGCGAATAAGTACATACAGAACAGCATGATGACAGAATAAGTAAAGTACAGCACAGCCATGATGCAGAATAAGTAAAGTACAGCACAGCCATGATGCAGAAGAAGTATACATTGCAGCACAGCCACTGATGCAGAATAAGTACAGTACAGCACAGCCATGATGCAAAAAAGTACAGTACAGCAACAGCCATGATGCAGAATAAGTACAGTACAGCACAGCCATGATGCAGAATAAGTACAGTCAGCACAGCCATGATGCAGAATAAGTACAGACAGCACAAGCCATCATGCAAATAAGTACAGTACAGCACAGCCATGATGCAAAATAAGTATACAGACAGCACAGCCATGATGCCAAATAATACAGTACAGCACAGCCATGATGCAAAAATAAAGTACAGTACAGCACAGCCATGATGCAAAATAAGTACAGACAGCACAGGCCATGATGCAAATAAGTACAGTACAGCACAGCCATGATGCAAATAAGTACAGTACAGGAGACACCATGATGCAAAGATAGTACATACAGCACAGCATGATGCAAATAAGTACAGTACAGCACAGCCATGATGCAGAATAAGTACATATGCAGCACAGCCATGATACAAAATAAGTACAGCAGCACAGCCGATATGCAAAATAAGTCAGTACAGCACAGCCATGATGCAAAGATAAGCTACAGTACAGTCACAGCCATGAATGCAAAATAAGTACGTAGTCAGCACAGCCATGATGAGAATAAGTACAGTACAGCACAGCCATAATAGCAGCACAACAGAGCGATACGCCGCCATATGCAGAAAAGTGATGTAAGAGCACAGCCAGATGCAAATAAGTACAGTACAGCACAGCCATGATGCAGAATAAGTAAGTCCAGCACAGCCATGATGCAGAATAAGTACATAGCAGCACAGCCATGATGCAAAAATAATACAGTACAGCACAGCCATGATGCAGAAATAATATAGTTCACACAGCCATGATGCAAAATAAGTACAGTACAGCACAGCCATGATGCAGAAATAAAGTACAAGTACAGCACAGCCATGAATGCAAAATTAAGTACAGTACAAGCACAGCCATGATGCAAAATAAGTGCAGTGTACGCACAGCCATTGATGCAAATAAGTGCAGTACAGCCAGCCATGATGCAAAATAAGTACAGTACAGCACAGCCATGATGCAAAATAGTACGAGGTGCAGCACAGCCATGATGCGAATAAGTACAGCACAGCCATGATGCAAAATAAGTACAGTACAGCACAGCCATTATGCAAAATAAGTACAGTGCAGCACAGCCATGATGAAAAATATGCAGATACAGCACAGCCATGATGCAAAATAAGTACAGTACAGCACAGCCATGATGCAATAATAAGTACCAGTGCAGGCACAACAGATGCTTGTCCCTGGGTATTTGGTGGGAATGGTGCAGCTCATCTTTGATGATTGCATCAGCTTGTGTCTTAACCTTTCAACTTATTGATGTTTATCCATAGACAGTGCTGTATTATTTCCTGATTGTCATGCCATCTTCCCTCCCTCCCTCGTCCCGTTCCACGCGTTACAGGCAGATGAGCGATTGTGTGGAGCAAAGAACATCTTCTGTGCGATGGAGCATCCTGAAGCTAGTAGACTTCTAAAGGATCTGCTTGTTGCTTGTGTTGCCTGGAACAGCTCTTCAAAAATGCCTCAAAGCTAAGGGAAGGCTTAGCAATGGATTTTAATAGCTTCCCTCGCTTGCCTCCTGTTCCTTCTCCAGCCGCCTGATTCTACGTGCTGTCCGTGTGTCTTCCTCGTTGTCTCTATTTGCAGATCTTATTGTAGTTTTGTAAAAGTTCCTAAAACTACTCTTCATGCTCACTTTCTCCCTTGCTTAGCACTTTGGTCTGAAAACATTTTTGTGCATTTTGGACAAACATTTGATCAACAACCTTGGGGTCGAGTAGTACATTTAGCTGGATTTGGTTTTGCTGTGACCCGCCATTATTGACCATATGGTTTTTTCGAACATTTTCACAAGGTTATCTTGCACTTCAACTTTTTTTTAATGTAATATTAAATATAATAGATATGTTATTATATAAATTCCGGGTGGCAATATGGCTGAGGCTGCTTGCAAGCAAAGCTTTGTCTGCCCAGTGGGTATTTATACCAGTCCATTTTTTGGCAGAAGCCAAACTGTGGTATCCTTGAGCTGAAGTGGACATAGTATATGGTTCTTCCTGTCGCTGCGTGCAATTGGAGCATTAGTATATATCCGTGACTTTATTGACCGCAAAATTTATTCTGATCCATTTATTTGACCTGCTGAATACATGCCTTATTTGGAAAACTCATCCGTTCACTGAAGTAAAATGCCTGCTTCAGAAACGTAAGCTGTACTTCGCTATTAAAGGGTATCAAGCTGTTGAAAACGAACCACACCTGTAATTGCAATTCACTTTCTCAAATTGCGCTTGTTTTGCCCGTGCTGTGGTTTGAAAGTGATTGTTTCCTGGATGCTCGTTTTGCATTTTGCCCTTGAATGTGAATACTTAAACTTCATTGAAACCATCTTGTTAGGTTTTGCTCGTGGATGAATTCCAATTAGTTCGCGTACGAGTCGTGTGATGTATTGTGTTTAAACGTTGCTTTCTTTTTTGAATGCCAAGAGATAAAATGAAACGCTGAGGGTTTATGCTGACTTTTTAAGAAATATTTTTAGTATTGAAGATCAAGCTCTGAAGAGCTGGAGCACATATAACAAGACCAGCCTTGAACACACTAACAGCAGGGAAGAAGACACTGATGAAGAATGGGGGTAGGAAGAGATCTGAGATTCGAGAGCTGAAACACGAGAAGGAAGAAACTGGTGATGAAACAGCACTCCTACTATCATGGAGTACGGTCTTACTCCCTGTGATGCGGGATGGTATGGGGATAAAGATGGGCTGCCTATCAAATGATACAGACATAATTTTGTTGTAAAGAGAACGAGAAGATGAAAGGTCGATGAAACTTTTATAAAAGCCAGTGAGCGTTTGTATGTTCGAGCATTTTGTCATAACTACAAGAATGATAATGGGTGCCAGAATACATTGATAAAAGTACAAATCGTGAGATCGCTGAACCGCCAAAATTGTAGATTCTTCCTTCCTTTCCTCAGCCAGCTGCGTACGATATAATGCGCTGAAGTGTTACTAGTGATTGTTATGGGAGGAATCGACATGTCTCTCGGGTATTGTTACTCCTACTACAACAATAAAAAAATGATTAAAAGATCAAGAACAAAAAGATAGCAGACGCATAATTACCCGCAAGTACGTTGAACACCATTTACGCACTCACAGACTGAAAGACTGCCATAATAAAAACTCTGCCAGGATGCAAAGCAACGTGGAGTTCCAGGAGTATGCAACGGTACTTAAAAATGCATAATTACGTAAGGTGATAGGGGCCAGAGTAGTAAACAGAATTATTCAGCCGAGGTCGTAGCTGAGTCATAGTCTGAGGCCGTTTTGAGGATCCTGTTTCCTTGAGCGAGTGCAAAACATGGCCAACACAAAACACTGTTTTTACGCGGCGTGCATTGTTTGTATCCACAGTCATGTAACTTGTTAAAACGCTCTCATGGTTAGCAGGCAGGTGTCCTGTCTGAAGAGTTCATGTCAATGCGCTCAAGGTTGTTTGGAAAAAAATTTTTAAAGCGAATAAGGTAAATAGTGGGCGATATGAAAGAAGAAAAACTAAAGAACAAAGCGACTTCCATAACATTGTACATAGGAGGTTTTTTGTGGGATGCCCTTAGGAGTATTCAAAACCAAAGAAAGACAGAGCGCAGCCTCTATCGCTAGTGTGAATGCCTCTAGAGAAAAAGCAGCAGTCCGATTAGATGATACTCCGATCACGAGAGCGAAATCAAAAGGAAAGGAATGATATAAGATCAACAGGATACCCTTTTACGCATGACGATGACAGTGACATACGAATGGAAAAAAAAAAAATTCGAATGAAAAAACGAGAAGAATACGAGCTTAGCTTTTAAGGCAGTGTTTATCGACGGAGCCTGAAGCCCAGCTGTAAAAAAAAAACGCAATGTGAAGGAAATACAGCTCATTGTTGGATGATAATGGGGAAAGGGTCTGTTTGTCTGTCTTGTCTCTGTTTTAAATGTGGAATAACAAGGAAATCCAACACGACGTGAGGCCATTAGCCCCTCATGCCTGACTCTGAACATCACACCAACCATCCGCGACCCAAGCAACTAAGATCCATTTGAGAAAGCAAAGAAGAGATTGTTATTATAATAGAGATAAAATTTTTGTTTGTGTGTTTTGTTTTTTTGTGTTTTTTTTCCCCCCTTTTCTTCCCCTCAGGGAGGTGCATGGCTTAATAAAAACCACACGATCAAACCACACAACCCCCGCTGCCAAGACCCCACAACAGCACTCCGTACACAAATCACCCATGATCTCAAACTACCTCAAAGTGCCGATCAACACCCCATACCCCTCGATCTCCATAACTTCAGGTACCTATCTAATTCTTAATTGAACTTATCTACTTTTTTCTGCTGCCCGACACCTTTCCAGGGAGACTCATCCAGCATAACTACTCTCGAGTGAAATCCCCTGCCTTACTACCATCTTAACTCTTCCTACTCTTAAACTCTCAGCTATGGCCCCTGTTCTATCGATTAGTGTTCTACTCTGTTGAACAATTCATCTCACTTATTTTATCTCTACCTTTCATTATCTTAAACATCTCTACCATATCTCCTCATAACCGCCTCCTTTCATTGTATAAAGCTCTGTCTCCTTTCAGCTGCTCCTAAGCTGAGTCTGGCTGAGGCCCGGAATCGATCTAGGTACCCTGCGCTGAACCCTCTCCATGCATCTATGTCCATCCTGATTGTGTTGACCAAACTGCACGCAATATTCAAGATGTGCCCCCTCTCAAAATTATGTGCAATGCTTAACACACCTCTTTTGATTTAATTGATCCCCCTCCTTGGTACAGCTAAACCCTATTATCTACTATAGCTGCCTGTCTTACCTCCCTTAATTCTAGTTAGCGCGAGCGCCGCAGTATGCGCTTCTGTGTACACCTCAGATTACCCTTACATCCTGTAATCTCGTATTTTCATTGTCTTTTCCATCCCAATACCTTACAGCTTGCTCAGATTAAATAGATCTGCCAATCATTTGCCCAATCTAACCAATATCCATTACCTTTCCTGTATTTGATTTCCCCAACCCCCACCCCCGTGCTACTATCCACCTCACCTCCTAATCTTTGTGGTCATCTGCAAATTTTGAAACTACACTTTACCCCATTATCCAAATCGTTGATTGTAAATATGAATTTGTTAATGTCCGGTACTGATCCCGGTACCCCGCCTACGTTCCATGCTTCCAGTTTAAACATCCTCCCACTCACAGCCACTCTTTTTTCATTACCATTAACCAGTTTCAATCACAATTAGCTACATGCAGCCACTCCACAAGCCCTCACTTTAGCTAACAACCCTCTGATGTAGTTACATTATCAGAATGCTTCTTAACGTTGAGATATACTATTCCCTGCTTTCCCTCATCCACCCAATCAGACATTGCTTCATTAGAACTCTAAAATATGTTAACAGGAACTACCTTGTGATGCGCAGTCTGCTATCCTTTTAATAGGTTGGTATTTGTTTACTCTACCAATGCAAAAGTTGTTAGAACTCCCCCCATTTTCAGTTTTGTACTAGAATTAAGCAGTTCATGTCCATAAGAACCTGAATGCTGCAAAGTTAGAGCGTAAACTGCCAGAGTTAAAAAATTAAGTTGTGGTTTTCCAAAAACTGAAAAATAATTGTAAATTTCAGAGTTGTTAAAAAAGCCCTTTCGGAAACAAGTAATGGGTTTAAGCAATGCACGCTGTTCTGCAGCAATGGAAAAGTAAATAACCTTGAAGTTGATGCAAACAATTCCTACATGTCCAACTTTGTTGTATTAGTTACAAACCTCTGTCGTATAAAAGCAGTGTGGAACGACTTGTTGCTATCTCTCTAATCTATTTATTTGTGGACAATTATATTGACTGTAGGAGTAGTAATTGCATCATCCTGGCGAGAAAAGACAATTACAGAGGAAACAGACAGACCCATATAACCGTTAAAGTGTCGCCTTTCCTTTGAAAGAAATTGCAAAATAAGCCATATTGTGTAGTGAGTACAGTTCCTACACCATCAAAAGCACTTGGAAACTGAGGAAACTACATGGAAGAGGTCTGGCAGACCAAGCCCAAGCCACAACAATCGAAGACAAGTTTCTGATGTCAACAGCTGTGTAAGGCGCTCACAGGACAGCAGCTTCAAGCACGCTTAACTCTGGTTCGAAGTAGATAGATGTCGTGTCATGGAAGAGAGAGCTGCGAGCGGCAGGCTTGACAGGTCGAGTGCAGTTAGAAAGCCATTTCTAGTGCAAAATAGAAAAAAGAGCTTGCTCTGCCGATGAAGCACACCAGATACTGAAAACTGAAAAGGTCTTATGACCGAGTGATATGCGAGATGTAAAATTTGGAAATCTTCGGTTCATCACGTAGGTTTTGACGCCTCTTAGTCGGGAAAGGTGTTATCAGTGTGTGACAGCCCAACTGTGCTTAAACATTGATGAGGATGATCGTGATGATCTGGCGTGCGTTGTGCGTGAGTGCGGGGGAGTCGTGACTGCATGCCTGAATCAAAAGGCTACCCACATTTTCAGCGCCATGCAATACCCTCTGATCTCTGCGTAGTTGGTCTCAGGGGTCTCTACAGCAGATAACGACCAAACATGAGCTCCAGCTATGTCAGAACTACCTTAGAAGAAAACAAACGGTTAGGCTTCAAATCATTGAATAGTCAGCACCGAGTCTCCAAGCTTAAAAAACCCCATCGAAGCTGCCTTTGGGAGAACTGGACAGAAGGTGAATCGAGAGATAGAGACCTACAAGTGCAACACATTTGTGGGAGGAACTTCTGCAACAGTTTTGGAAAACGTTTCCCAAACAATATCTGATTTCCATTGATAGAAAGGATCCCACGAGTAGTCACGTTTATCTGCAAAAGGTGGACTGCTTTGACGAGTAAAAATTTAGATTATAATTTTGTTCATAAAACGCCATGATTTCTTTTTTCTACAATTGTTTATAATTTGTCTGTGCTTAATTTCAGGAGTTACATTAAACATTAAACTGCTTTAATGTTCAGTTAAAAAACTGGAAAAGAGTGGGGGTGTTCTTAAACTTTTGACCGGGAGATTTAAGTGGGTTCCTCATCTGCGTCCTTATATTAATTCCCAACACCTCCCACAACTGAATGTCAAACTAACAGTCTACTTCCCATTTATCTCTGGATGCCTTTATTAATAATGGTTTTACATTTTTACTCTCCATCCTCGTACCTCCCTGGTGAGTCACTGGGGTGAAAAAAAAGTAGCTATTGAAATATCCGTTAACATCCGCTTACCTGCTACAGCACCTCCATCAATACTCTACAGTTACATTATATCTGGACCCGGAGCCTTATCTTTTGTTAGATTACCTAGCCGTTCCTTTCTTCCTCCACTCCACGTGTCTTCTGTAAAAAGCCCTTCTTCGCCTCCTCGATAAATACTCTCAGCTATGGCAATTCTCCTGCACTGTTTGTGTAATGTTGAGCGATAATACCGTTTAATAACCTGCCATCTCACTTTCCTCACTGACCACTCTCCTGGTCTGATTCCTCAATGGCCCACACTGGTCCTTACCTGTTCTTTCCCCTTGATACTTAAGAAAGCTTGCTATTGTGTTTAATATTTCTTAGCCATTGTCCTGTCTCCTACTCTCTTTTGGCTTCCGAGTTATTATCTTAACTTGCCTCTGTTACTCTTGATAGTGATATGAATGTAACTCCGGTCCTGTATTGTAAACTCTTAATAAATACCTGCTTGTGCTCTTGATAGGAGTGCTTGTATCGCTCTGGTCTCAAACCCATCCTGGTCTTCTGTTTTAGTTTTACACCGGTCAGATGATTGTACTTACTCTGCACTACACATTTGGTCCTGAAGTTTCCATTTCTCGTGTACTGATTGTCCTGTTGTTAGATTCTCCAATCTGACACATCGACTAACTCTCTCCTCATACCTCTTCAAGGTTTGCCTTCCGTGAAATCTACCTGTACGCCCACTTCCTGAACTTGCCAAACTTACCAGAATCTTTGCACGACAGCAGATGTTATTGTCATCTTGTTCTCAATGCTCCCTAACTCTGCCCACACTCCGGTCCATCTAGTGCTGTTACTAAAGGAGTCTAACATTAGGGTTGGCAGCACATCGACTTTTTCTCTGTTGTTTCCCGTTAAAAGGAGTGTTTTTTTATGCCATTTTCACGCGATCACGAATCCGGTTGAAAGTTGTGTGTGTACCTAGGATGATATCTTGGGTAACATCATCCTAGGTCAAAAATTTCAACGGATTCGGTATTCAGGCGTGAAAATTTGGCATAACATACACTCCTGTTTCAAAAAATATGTTGTATGCCCAACCCTACTTTAACACTGCACTCCACCTCGTCGCTTATTACAAACTGGGTAAAAAAGCAATCTGGGCGAAAACAGAAATCCTCATGCTGCTGCTGCTTTTCTCTGTTCCTGGACGCAATCTATCCGCTGGCGAATGTTAAAATCCCCCATAATCAATTATCTTCCCTTACTAATGCCCTTTTATTCTTCTTTACTGCTCCTTCTCCTCTTCCTCCCAACCCGCCGATAAAAGCAGGCAGTGGCGGAGCCCTACCAGTTATCTTACTGTTTGTTTTAACAATCTCTAATCTCTACCCATACCATGATCCCAACATTTATCCTCTTAATGTCACCCCATTCTCTGAATTGCTGTCCTTTACCCAGATAGTATCCCTGTCGTATTCTCTCCTTCCTACACACCAATACATGCGAGTCTCTCTC
>CM068957.1:3187487-3199645 GCA_035128595.1 Eptatretus atami | reverse complement strand
TAAAAAACCTTCAAACCGCGTGCCAGAAACTTTTTTTTTTTTTTTTTTAAACCCCCACCCCAAAACCAACAAGGGCCCCGGGAGTTCCTCCTCTTCGCGTTGCCCCGTACGTGCGTGGCTGTGAGGGCCCTGTCACACCTTGACGTTTAAGCCAGCAATGGCAACGTATAAAAATTGATCTAAAACGTTGACGTACGCTGAAATTTTGATGGTTTTTTTTGAGTTTTTGGCGTATTCAAAACGTGTGGTCGTTTGCATAACATATTAGTAACGGGCACAGAACGTTTCGTTTGTGTTATACATAACTTTTACCAACGAATGCTTACCTTGTGATCGGCGTTCAAAACCTAAGACAAGCGATAGTTCAACTTACCCTTTGCGCGCTATACGTATCGCCGGCGAACTCGTGGCGTAGCCTGTGAGAACTTGCCGGACGCCGATTGAAATCAAAACTGCCCGAGATTTTGAATTGTCAACATCGCAGTCACACCTTGACGATTTTGCCAGCGTATGCCATTCTATGAAAAATGGGTTTACAACGCTAGGCACACGTCAAATACGCTATAGGAAAGTTGAGTATACGTTAAGATTATGCTCGAAATCATTGAAGTACGCTGGCATATTACCTAGTCCGTTCGATACGTCGTGAAAATTTCAAGCATGCTGAAAATTTTAAGACTACTCGACGTAAGGCTCACACGTTTCGCATGCGTTGGCATCTGTTCTTGCACGTTCCGCGATCGTTTAAACACGGCGAACACACGTTACTTGTAGGTTAGTCATAAGTCGAAGCACGTCAAGTTAATGGCAACCATACTTGAAACCCAATTTATAACCGTTGAGTAACGTGCTTTGAACAAATGAGTAACGTCAGCTTAGCCTATGTTTAACGTGCTTGAAAGTATGAGTAACGTGCATTGAAACTATGTATAACTGGCCTGAACCAATGGCTACCGTGCTATGAACGTAAGAGTAACGTGTGTTTAACCTATGTGTAGCATGTTTTGAACCTAAGTAAAATGTGCATCTAACCATTGAATAACATGCTATGAACCTATTTGTAACGTATGTATAACGCACATTGTCGTATGTAGACAATTAAATTGACGTCTTCCGGACAACCACAGAACTTACTGAAAGTGTTTCTAACTTACATCTACCGTGTACTGACGTATTGGCAGCGTTTAGGGAATTGGTACATACAAATGGGCTTCACAAGAGGAACCCATCATTGTTCCAGACTCCATGTTGAGTAGATGTCAATGCAGTAGTATCAGTAGTAGTAATACTATTAGCAGTAGTTGGTGTGCGTGACAGTAGTAATAGTTAGTTGTAGTAGTAGCATAGGTGTAGTAGAATGTCTACATCAGTAGTAGTAGTGGTGGTAGTCTATGTCAGTAGTAGTAGTAGTATGTCTATGTCAGTAGTAGAGTAGTAGTAGTAGTAGTAGGTAGTATGTCTATGTCAGTAGTAGTAGTAGTACGTTGTTGTAGTAGTATTGGTAGTAGTAGTAGTATGTCTATGTCAGTAGTAGTAGTAGTAGTAGTATGTCTATGTCAGTAGTAGTAGTAGTAGTCTAGTATGTCTATGTCAGTATAGTAGTAGTAGTAGTTGTAGTAGTAGTATTGGTAGTAGAGTATAGTGGTCCATGTCAGTAGTAGTAGGTGAGCGTGATGGGGAGGTGTGGGTGATGATGATCCTCTTATCGCTCCACGAATAGGAGAGTTACTTGCACCATTGTTCGATGTTCTTTTCGGCTAATTTTTTTTCCTCATTCCCACGATGAAAATATTCTTTGTTTTACTTTTTAAAGTATTAAAACGACTTTGACAATTGCATAATGTACTAGTAATGAACACAGAACGCTTCGAGAACTTATACATAAGTTATACCAACGATTGTTTATCGTGTTTAGGCGTCCACAACCTATGCCCAACGAATAGTCCAGCGTATGCAAGCGTAATAATTCCAAGCACGTTATTCATAGGTTATAAATAAGTCACGGGTACCTAAACATTACTTTGATGTGTTTCCACGTATGAGGAACTTTCAAGTAGCGTGTTGCGAAGTGTGAACAAACGTTCGTGTAGCGTGCTTACAAAACGTTACTCATAGGTTAGAAATAAGTTTCGGGTAACGCGAATGTTACCTCTACGTGTTTCGACTTATGAGTAACAATACAATTAACGTGTGTCAACGATCGCATAACGTGCCTAAACCTTATGGCCGGCGTAGCGGAACGTGTGAGCCAAACGCCGAGTACGTCGTAAAATTTTAAGCATTCGAAAAAGAGAGAACAAGCACAAAATTCAACGATTAAAGCCAGCGTACAACGACTTATGGCAGTGTTTTCAGGGTATTCCTAACGTATACAAAACTTACCAATAACGTATCGACGTGTGCCAGCGTATTCGGCAAATTTGTAAAAAAACGGCATACGTTCGCTAAATCGTCAAGGTGTGACAGCCCCTTAGATGAGGATCACTTTATGTGCAAACCTCAAACAAATCGTACATGCAAACCAAAAAACAAACAAAAAAACTTTCAAACAACCCACAGGCCGTTCCTTCGCTCTCGTAAACGACGACTGGATTGGGGCATTGTGTTTATCTATAAATGGCACAAGTAAGAAATCGAGAAATTATTAGAATACAGTAAGTCATCACTATCCGGAAGTGGTGCGTGCCCGTTCGGAATGTGACATGCATTCCACGAAATATATCGCTTTCATTGAAGTAACAACTGCTGTGATACTTACACACACAGAGTTAATTAAAATCCAAATTAAATCAAGTTTACCTCCCTGTCTTTGCTTGCCATGACATTCGCTGCATTGACCATTGCTACTCCTACGCCACGGTAACTAAATGGGCCCTTTCCCCATCGGCCACGCCTATGCAGCAACGTGTCTTGTCATTGGTTTGGTAAATAAATGGCCATAACTTGGGAAGCACTTGTCCGATTAATATCAAACCTTGAAAAGGCACATACTCAGGTCCCCAGCAATATACCTGGCAAGTTCATAGATCGGACCAGTGGTCCGATCCGATGTTGTCGAGAACAGCGGTCACGAACACACAGCACACACACACACACACACACACACACACACACACACACACACACAACACACACACACACACACACACACACACACACACACACACACACACACACACACACAGATTGCTGGAATTATAGATAGATAAGAGTACGGACAATCCAACCCCATAGGTTGGCTTCCATGGGAGGAGGACATTTCTCCTTCGGAAATCCCCCGCTGAGGCGGTGAGAAAGTCGGCGCCATTGGGGGCTGTCACTGGTACCCAGAGTGCCCCAGGAAGTGACAGCACTTCCCACAAGCTGAATGGCAGTTTGTCTCACTCTAACAGTCCTATGTTGGGTCTTGTGTTTTCATGTGTATGTCCCTATGTGTGAGATGTGTGTGGGGCAGCTCCACTACGAGCCTTATATCCTGTTAATTAAATCACCTTCATTAAAGCGTTAGGTTAAGCTCGCCAGTTCATGAAACACTTGAGGTCGAACAAATTTCCTGGCTGACCCCACCATAAGGTGACAATCATTGGGGCCTTAATGTAGTAGCAGCAGTTCATTTGATGACCTTATGAAAATATTTTTTCTCGGGGAAAGATTTTGACTGCAGAATCAGTACAGTGCAGAATCAGTACAGTACAGCACAGCCATGATGCAGAATAAGTACATTGCAGCACAGCCATGATGCAGAATAAGTAAAGTACAGCACAGCCATGATGCAGAATAAGTAAGTACAGCACAGCCATGATTGCAGGAATAAGTAATAAGTACAGCACAAGCCATGATGCAGAATAAGTAAAGTACAGCACAGCCATGATGCAGAATAAGTACAGTACAGCACAGCCATGATGCAGAATAAAGTACAGTACAGCACGCCATGATGCAGAATAAGTACAACAGCACAGCCATGATGGAATAAGTAGTACGCACAGCCATGATGCAGAATAAGTAAAGTACAGCACAGCCATGATGCAGAATAAGTAGTACAGCACAGCACTGATGTTGATGCAGAATAAGTACATTGCAGCACAGCATGATTCAGAATAAGTACAGTACAGCACAGCCATGATGCAGAATAAGTACAGTACAGCACAGCCATGATGCAGAATAAGTACAGTACAGCACAGCCATGATGCAGAATAAGTAAGTACAGCACAGCCATGATGCAGAATAAGTACAGTACAGCACAGCCATGATGCAGAATAAGTACATTGCAGCACAGCCATGATGCAGAATAAGTACAGTACAGAACAGCCATGATGCAGAATAAGTAAAAGTACAGCACAGCCATGATGCAGAATAAGTAAAGTACTGCACAGCCATGATGCAGAATAAGTACATTGCAGCACAGCCATGATGCAGAATAAGTACAGTACAGCACAGCCATGATGCAAATGAATACAGATGCAGCACAGCCATGATGCAGAATAAGTACAGTACAGCACAGCCATGATGCAGAATAAGTACAGTACAGCACAGCCATGATGCAGAATAAGTACAGTACAAGCACACCATGATGCAGAATAAGTACATTGCAGCACAGCCATGGATGCAAATAAGTCAGTGCAGCACAGCCATGATGCAGAATAAGTACAGTGCAGCACAGCCATGATGCAGAATAAGTACAGTACAGCACAGCCATGATGCAGAATAAGTACAGTACAGCACAGCCAATGATGCAGAATAATACAGTACAGCACAGCCATGATGCAGAATCAGTACAGTACGCACAGCCATGATGCAGAATCAGTACAGCACAGCCATGATGCAGAACAGTACAGCACAGCTACTGATGCAGAATTAAGTACATTACAGCACAGCCATGATGCAGAATAAGTACAGTACAGCACAGCCATGATGCAGAATAAGTAAAGTACAGCAACAGCCATGATGCAGAATAAGTACAGTGCAGCACAGCCATGATGCAGAATAAGTACAGTGCAGCACAGCCAATGCAGAAATACAGTGCAGCACACCCTGATGCAGAATAAGTACAGTGCAGCACAGCCATGATGCAGAATAAGTAAGTGCAGCACATCCAGATTGCAGAATAAGTACAGTGCAAGCACAGCCATGATGCAGATAAGTACAGTGCAAGTACAGCCATGATGCAGAATTAAGTACAGCGCCAGATCTCTCTCTTGCCATGATGCAGAATAAGTACAGTACAGCACAGCCATGATGCAGAATAAGTACATTGCAGCACAGCCATGGTGCAAAATAAGTCCAGTGCAGCACAGCCATGATGCAGAATAAGTACAGTGCAGCACAGCCATGATGCAGAATAAGTATAGTACCAGCACTGAGCCATGATGCAAAAAAGTACAGTAACACACAGCGCATGGATTGCATGATAAGTATAGTAACAAGCACAGCCAATTGATGCAAGAATAAGTACAGACGCACAGCCGTAGATGCAAAATAAGTACATGTACACGACCAGGTGATGCAAATAAATACAGTAAGCATGCAAGCCATGATGCAAAATAAGTACACAAGTATCACAAGCACAAGTCCATGATGCAGAATACATACAGTACAGCACAGCCATGAGCAGAATAAGTATACAGTACAGCACAGCCATGATACAAAATAGAGTACAGGCGCAGCACAGCCATGATGCAAAATAAATACAGCGCAGCACAGCCATGATGCAAAATAAGTACAGCACAGCACAGCCGTGATGCAAAATAAGTACAGCACAGAACAGCCGTGATACAAAATAAATACAGTACAGCACAGCCATGATGCAAAATAAGTACAGTACAGCACAGCCATGATGCAGAATAAGTAACAGTACAGCACAGCTGACAGTACAGCACAGCCATGATGCAGAATAAGTACAGTACAGCACAGGCCATGATGCAGAATAAGTACAGTACAGCACAAGCCATGATGCAAAAATGAATACAGTGCAAGCACAGCCATGATGCAAATAAAAGTACAGTACAGCACAGCCATGATGCAGAATAAGTACAGTACAGCACAGCCATGATGCAGAATAATACATACAGCACAGCCATGATGCAGAATAAAGTACAGTACAGCACAGCCATATGCAGAATAAGTACAGTACAGCAAGCCATGATGCAGGAATAAGTACAGTGCAGCACAGCCATGATGCAGAATAAGTACATTGCAGCACACCATGATGCAGAATAATACAGTACAGAACAACCATATGCAGAATAAGTAAAGTACAGCACAGCCATGATGCAGAATAAGTACAGCAGCACAGCCATGATGCAGAATAAACAGTACAGCACCCATGATGCAGAAAAGTAAAGTACAGCACACCATGATGCAAAAATAAAGTAACAGGCACAGCCATGATGCAGAATAAGTACATGCACACAGCCATGATGCAGAAAATACAGTACAGCACACCATGATGCAAATAAGTACAGTACAGCACAGCCATGATGCAGAATAAGTACAGTACAGCACAGCCATGATGCAGAATAAGTACAGTCCAGCACAGCCATGATGCAGATAAGTACAGTACAGCACAGCCATCATGCAGAATAAGTACAGTACAGCACAGCCATGATGCAGAATAAGATAGTACAGCACAGCCATGATGCAAATAAGTACAGTACAGCACAGCCATGATGCAAAATAAGTACAGTACAGCACAGCCATGGTGAAAAATAAGTACAGTACAGAACAACCATGATGCAGAATAAGTAAGTACAGCACAGCCATGATGCAGAATAAGTACATTGCAGCACAGCCATGATGCAGAATAATACAGTACAGAACCAGCCATGATGCAATAAGTAACAGTACAGCACAGCCATGATGCAAATAAGTAAAGTACAGCACAGCCATGATGCAGAATAAGTACATGCAGCACAGCCATGATGCAGAATAAGTACAGTACAGCACAGCCATATGGCAAAATAAGTACAGTACAGCACAGCCATGATGCAGAATAAGTACAGTACAGCACAGGCATGATGCAGAATAAGTACAGTCCAGCACAGCCATGATGCAGAATAAGTATAGTACAGCACAGCCATGATGCAAAATAAGTACAGTACAGCACAGCCATGATGCAGAATAAAGTATAGTACAGCACAGCCATGATGCAAAATAAGTACAGTACAGCACAGCCATGATGCAGAATAAGTAAGTACAGCACAAGCCATGATGCAAATAGTACAGTACAGCACAGCCATGATGCAAAATAAGTACAGTACAGCACAGCCATGATGCAAAATAAGTACAGTACAGCACAGCCATGATGCAAAATAAGTACAGTACAGCACAGCCATGATGCAGAATAGTACAGTTACAGCACAGCCATGATGCAGAATAAGTACAGTACAGCACAGCCATGATAGCAAAAATAAGTACAGCAGCACAGCCTTGATGCAAAATAAGTCAGTACAGCACAGCCATGATGCAAATAAGTGCAGTACAGCACAGCCATGATGCAAATAAGTACAGTACAGCACAGCCATGATGCAAAAAAGTACATACAGCACAGCCATGATGAAAATAAGTACAGTACAGCACAGCCATGATGCAAATAAGTACAGTACAGCACAGCCATGATGCAAAATAAGTACAGACAGCACAGCCATGATGCAAAATAAGTACAGTACAGCACAGCCATGATGCAAAATAAGTACAGTACAGCACAGCCATGATGCAGATAAGTACAGTACAGCACAGCCATGATGCAGAATAAGTACAGTACAGCACAGCCATGATACAAAATAATACAGCGCAGCACAGCCATGATGCAGAATAAGTACATGCAGCACAGCCATGATGCAGAATAAGTACAGTACAGACAGCCATGATGCAGAATAAGTAAGTACAGCACAGCCATGATGCAGAATAAGTAAAGTACAGCACAGCCATGATGCAGAATAAGTACATTGCAGCCACAGCC
Organism: Eptatretus atami; assembly: GCA_035128595.1. Taxonomy (NCBI): domain Eukaryota; kingdom Metazoa; phylum Chordata; class Myxini; order Myxiniformes; family Myxinidae; genus Eptatretus; species Eptatretus atami. Next base: position 3,191,688 of record CM068957.1, on the reverse strand, counting down.
ATGATGCAGAATAAGTACAGTACAGCACAGCCATGATGCAAAAAAGTAACAGTACAGCACAGCCATGATGCAGAATAAGTACAGTACAGCACAGCCATGATGCAGAATAAGTACAGTCAGCACAGCCATGATGCAGAAAGTATAGTATACAGCACAGCCATGATGCAAAATAAGTACAGTACAGCACAGCCATAGCAGAATAAGTAAGTACAGCACAGCCATGATGCAAAATAAGTACAGTACAGCACAGCCATGATGCAGAATAAGTATAGTACAGCACAGCCATGATGCAAATAAGTACAGTACAGCACAGCCATGATGCAAAATAAGTACAGTACAGCCACAGCCATGATGCAAAAATAAGTACAGTACAGCACAGCCATGATGGCAAATAAGTACAGTACAGCACAGCCATGATGCAAAATAAGTACAGTACAGCACAGCCATGATGCAAAATAAGTACAGTACAGCACAGCCATGATGCAGAATAAGTACAGTACAGCACAGCCATGATGCAGAATAAGTACAGTACAGCACAGCCATGATACAAAATAAGTACAGCGCAGCACAGCCTTGATGCAAAATAAGTGCAGTACAGCACAGCCATGATGCAAAATAAGTCAGTACAGCACAGCCATGATGCAAAATAAGTACAGTACAGCACAGCCATGATGCCAAATAAGTACAGTACAGCACAGCCATGATGCAGAATAAGTACAGTACAGCACAGCCATGATGCAGAATAAGTACAGTACAGCACAGCCATGATGCAGAATAAGTACAGTACAGCACAGCCATGATGCAGAATAAGTACAGTCCAGCACAGCCATGATGCAGAATAAGTACAGTACAGCACAGCCATGATGCAACTAAGTACAGTACAGCACAGCCATGATCAAAAAAAGTACAAGCACAGCCATGATGCAAAATAAGTACAGTACAGCACAGCCAGATGCAAAATAGTACAGTACAGCACAGCCATGATGCAAAATAAGTACAGTACAGCACAGCCATGATGCAAAATAAGTACAGTACAGCACAGCCATGATGCAAATAAGTACAGTACAGCACAGCCATGATGCAGAATAAGTACAGTACAGCACAGCCATGATACAAAATAAGTACAGCGCAGCACAGCTGATGATGCAAAAATAAGTGCAGATACAGCAACAGCCATGATGCAAAAATAAGTGCAGTACAGCACAGCCATGATGCAAAATAAGTACAGTACAGCACAGCCATGATGCAAAATAAGTACAGTGCAGCACAGCCATGATGCAGAATAAGTACAGCACAGCCATGATGCAAAATAAGTACAGTACAGCACAGCCATGATGCAAAATAAGTACAGTGCAGCACAGCCATGATGAAAAATAAGTGCAGTTACAGCACAGCCATGATGCAAAATAAGTACAGTACAGCACAGCCATGATGCAAAATAAGTACAGTGCAGCACAACCATGATGCTTGTCCCTGATTTGTGGGAATGGTTGCTAGTCATTTTATTATTTCATCATGCTTTGTTCTTAACCTTTTCAAGCTTTATTGGACTGTTTTACCATAAGACAGTGCTGTATTTATTTTCCTGATTGTCATGCCATCTTCCCTCCCTCCTCGTCCCGCTCCACCTGTACAGACAAGCAGCATGTGGAGCAACATCTCAGTGCAATGGAGCATCCTTGAAGCTAGAGCCTTAAATCTGCTTGCTGATGTTGCTGCCTGAACACTTCTTCAAAAATGCTCAAAGCTAAGGGAAGGCTTAGCAATGGGATTTATTAGCTTCGCCTCCTTGGCCCCTTTTCCTTCTCCAGCCCCTGATTCATACCTTCCCAGGTCTGTCCTCGTTGTCTCTTATTTGCTAATGCTTATTGTAGTTTTTTTAAAGTTCCTAAAACTACTCTTTCATGCTCACTTTCTCCCTTGCTAGCACTTTGGTCTGAAAACATTTTTGTTGCATTTTGGACAAACATTTGATCAACAACCTTTGAGGGTCATGAGTACATTTAGCTGGATTTGGTTTGCTGTTGACCCGCATTATTGACCATATGTTTTTTTCGAACATTTTCACAAAGGGTTATCTTGCACTTCAACTTTTTTTTAATGTAAATATATAAATATATAGATATGTTTATTATATAAATTGCGGTGGCAAATGGCTGAGGCTGCTTGGCAAGCAAAGCTTTGTCTGCCCAGTGGTATTATAACCCAGGTCCATTTTTTGGGCGAAGGCCAAACCTGTGGTTATCCTTGAGCTGAACGTTGGACATAGTATATGGTTCTTTCCTGTCCTGGCGTGCAATTGAGAGCATAAGTATGATATCCAGTTGGACTTTATTGACCGAGACAGATTCGTTATTCTGTCATTTTGTATTTGGACCCTGAATAATACCTGTATTTGGAAACTCATCCTGTTCACTGAAGGTAAATGGCCTGTTCAGAAACGTAAGCGTACTTGGCCATTAAAAGGGTATCCAGCTGTGAAACGAACACACCTTGTAATTTGCAATTCACTTTCTCAAATGCTGCCTTTGTTTTGCCGTGCTGTGTGAAAGTATTGTTTCCTGATGCTCGTTTTGCATTTGTTGCCCTGGAATGTGGAATACTTGAAACTTCATGTGAGAACCATCTTGTTAGTTTTGCTCATGAATTCCAATAAGTCCTTTACGAGTCGTGTATTTATTTGTTGAAACGTTGCTTTCTTTTTTGAATGCCAAGAGATAAAATGAAATCGCTGAGGGTTTATGTGACTTTTTAAGAAATATTTTTAGGTATGAAGTCAATGCTCATGGAAGAGCTGGAGCACATATAACAGACCAGCTTGAACACACTAACAGCAGGGAAGGAAGACACTTGAAGGAAGAATGGGTGAGGAAGAATTCTGGATACAAGCTGAAACACAGGAAGGAAAAACTGGTGATGAAACAGCACTCCTACTATCATGGAGTACGGTCGTACTCCCTGGATGGCGGGATGGTATGGGGATAAAATGGCTGGCCTATCAAATATGTACAACATGATTTGTTTAAAAACGAGAAGAGAGTGAAGTCATAAACTTTTAAAAGCCATACCTTTTATTGTCGAGCATTTTCATAACTACAAGAATGATAATGGTGCCAGAATACATTGATAAAGTACCAAATCGTGAGATCGCTGAACCGCCAAATTGTAATTCTTCCTTCCTTCCTCAGCCAGCCTAGCACAATAATGGCTGAAGCGATTACAGTGATTGTTATGGGAGGAAGCGACATTGTCTCTCGGGTATTGTACTCTTACTACAACAATAAAAAAATGATAAAACAAACAAAAAAGTACAACCATAATATACCGCAATCCGTTGAACACCATTTACGCATGCACAGACTGAGAAACTGCCATAATAAAACTCTGCCATGGATTGCAAAGCAACGTGGGTTTCCAGGAGTATTGCAAGGTACTACAAAATGCATAATTTACGAAGGTAAAGGGCCCAGAATAAACAGAATTATTCAGCCGAGGTCGAGCGATGCAAGGTCGAGGCCGTTTAATCCTGTTTCCGAACACTGCAAAACATGGCCAACACAAAACACTGTTTTTTATGCCGGCTGCATTTTGTATCCAGTCATCATGTAACTTTGTTAAAACGCTCTTCATGGTAGGCAGGTGCTCCTATGTCGAAAGTTTCATGTCAATCGCTCAAGGTTGTTTGGAAAAAAAATTTTAAGCGAATAAAGGTAAATAGTGGGCGGAATAGAGAAAAAACAAAACAAAGCCGACTTCCATAACATTGTCAAGGATGGTTGTGGATGCCTAGTACGAGTATTCAAAACCAAGAAAGACAGAGCGCAGCCTCTACTGCTAGTTGTAATGCCTGTCCTGAGAGAAAAAAGGCAGCAGTTTACATTAATTATACTCCGATCACAAGAGCTGAAATCAAAAAGGAAGGGATGATCATAAGATTCAACAGGACTACCTTTTACTGCATGACGATGACAGTGACATACGAATGGAAAAAAAAAAAAGTTCGAATGAAAAACGGAAGAAATACGAGCTTAGTTTAAGGCAGGTTTATCGACGGAGCCTGAGCCCAGCTGTAAAAAAAAAACGCACATGTGAAGGAAATACAGCGTCATTTGTTGGATGATAATGGGGGAAAGGGTTCTGTTTGTCTGTCTGTCTCTGTTTACAAGGAATAACAAGGAAATCCAACACAGGTGGAGGCCAT